>JARQWZ010008776.1:0-24693 GCA_033150135.1 Gobio occitaniae
TACTTGGTATCGGATCGATACCAAATCTAGCGGTATCGCACACCTCTAAATTCTACAGCACAAGATCCAGGATAGTTGTGGTAATCGAACAATATGCAGGATATAACTGAATAAAATGAATGCTCAAAAGGTGTTAATCTACAACAATACTCAGACACACACAGACATCAAGAATCAGAGTATGAATTTCAACAATGGTTACAATAAAAAAAATATTCAGATAAACAGATCAACTTTGAACATAAAAACAAGCTACAAAAACATCACAAACACAGCAAAAGTAAAAGCAAATAGTAAGAATCAAAGAAAATTTGTCACAATTCAGGACCCATGAGGGAGTTTTGATCGGTGGTACCCAGCATGCACAGCAGCATGAAGCTTTTAATTGATTGTCACCATTGTTGAGATTCATACGCAGTTTCTTGATGTCTGTGTGTGTCCAAGTAATGACATAGATTAAAACCTTATGAGCACTACATGATTTTGAAATCTTGCATATAATTCAATTACCACAACAGTGCTGGGTTTCGTGCTATTAATCATGTAGCCACTATTATGAATAATACAAATATTAACAACACAATACCGCTATAACCAGAGCATAAGACTTTGAGTGAGAGCAGTGAATTAAGCCACTACATGATGATTATACCAACATTATTGTATGTACAACATCACCTAATCACATATTATCTTGACATTCCTTACCATAACTAATGTGCTTCCTAAACACACAGTTAAAACAGCCAGAGAAATAAACTAATGTGAAAGATTTAAGGGTCAAGAGCCCAAATAAAGCAAATTAAACTATTATTTTCATTAAAACAGAAATGACATAAATAAAGTCAGTCAGGGGTGCGTTTCCCAAAACCATAGTTGCTAACTAAGTTAGCAACTTTGATGGTTGCAATGCAATTTCCCATTGCCAACGACCTAAGTTGCTAACAGGTTAGCAACTATGGTTTTGGGAAACGCACCCCTGGTTAGTAATGTGTCAAGCTGGTAGTGCTGTTTGTGGAGTTGTTTAATCCTCCTCCTGAGATCTTCAGAGAATTAATGTCTTCTTTTATCTTCTGTTATTTAATCTAAAGCTGTGGCTTAAGTCAGTTGTTGTTCTTGGGTTTCTCTTTCCTTCTGTGATTCTGCTCATTATCATCAGGTGTTCATAATGAATGCTCAATCATCATATTTGTCCTTGTTTTCCACATTGCAAGCTTCGCTGTACCAATTAAATAATTTAATAAACACATGCTGTTGTACATTTCCTCCAGCAACAATGTTTCTGTAACTGCTTGGCAAACAGCAAACACTCCCAGCAGAGAGAGGGAAAGGGAGAGGGTGAGGGAGGGTGCTGATGCTGATGCTACACCCACACCCACACCCACACCCGCACAGCACAATCTGGCCCAACCAAATTATACAATTACAAAAACAAAATTACATTACCTATTGGAAAGAAACCACTAAATTACAAAAGAAGATGGAACTCAGTTACACCTAAAAATAGACTATAAACCAGCAAAATACCTGAGCTGTGTGAAAGAGCATAAAGTGAGAAAGTGACCACAGTCTGGCCATAGAGAGAGGACAGCACAGACAGAGATAGCAGCTGTGAGAGCAGAGACTGTGTTCTCTGTGCTCTCAGAGAGAGGTGGAGACAGAACCCAGATAGCAACATTGTGTCGGCCCAGATCTGGCCCACATCTGGCACTTGTGGCATACTGATCTGACCCATATGCTGCGTGGAATGACGGCCCTTGAGTGGACCGCTCCTGTTTGCCAGATCTGGGCCACAAGCAGGCCAGAGCAATGCCACATGTCAGCCAAGAGCAAAAAAATCAACCAGAACTGGACCTTATCTGAGCCACAAAATCTGTGTATATTAGATATGGAGTCAGCTCAGCCTTAATAAACCTGTTAACAAGCAGAATCACTGAAGAGAAAAGAGAACAGAAAAAGAGACGAGCAGAAAGACAAGAACTACAACTGACTTCAGCCACAGCCTTAGATGAAATCAACTGAAGATAAAAGAAGACATTAAATCTCTGAAGATCTCAGCTGAGGAGGATTAAACAACTCCACAAACAGCATTACCAGCTTCACACATTACTAACCAGACTGACTTTATTTTTGTTATACGACTACAGAAGCTCTTATTGAGAATTAACAGAAGTTTAACTCTAATGTGTTTCATCTGAAGTCACCATGACAGTGATCAGTGTTTCCATTAGTTGGGCTCTGTACTCTTAATAAATGTCTTCTTCTTTTGGCTTCTGCGAATGTGTGTTGGTAAAACACACTTGAAATAGCAAATAAAGCTAAAGAGAAGTGATATCCAGTGATTATGATCACCTGGTGATGGTTTTATAATGTCATTTTATGTATGATATTGCCTGGTGTTATTTGAGTATAACAAGTGTGTTGTGTTAATAATACATTTGCACTACAAATCCTGTGTACAGAAGCGTGAGATCCTGCAGTATTATAATATTCAGTAATTCGATTTTAACAAAGCACAAAAAGTGACCTCAATCAGATACACACAGATATCAAGAATCTGCATATGAATGTCATCAATGGTGACAAACAAAATAATAGGAAAATTCAGCTGCATAATATATTTATGCTGCAATGCATGCTGGGAGTTCTGTACTATGCTGGTGCCCAGCATGCATTGCAACATGGCATTTTTGATTGTCACCATTGTTGAGAATCATATGCTGATGGTTGACAGTATCAAGATGCATGTTGACTAAATTCATTTCCACATATAATTGAATGAGGAATTGAAAAACAAAAGAAAACAGCTACAACAGACTAGCATGTTGATTACTTGAACATAAATTTTGTTCTTCTTTTTTTCTGGCCAGCAAATTTCTCAATGACTCTCTGATTAAAGTCAGTCATCTCATTAGTCTCATGACATTTGTATTGTTCAGTTAGATATTTGAGGTCTCTTACCCCTGTTGTTGTCCACAAAACATAAATACTGACATTTTGAAATAAAAGACAGGGAAAGCAATAACGGGTATTGCTAACAACACATTCAGCCATCCACCTACGTTTCTCATAACAAGCGCGTGAAACTCCGAGTGCAGCTGCGTCCTGTCACTGGCCTGCTGCTGGATTTGTAAATCGTGTTGGTCCGGTTCGGGATCTTCCAACGAACGCCTTGTGAAAGAATTTGGTTTAACTGCTGCCATCTCTACAAAACTGATCATCCTAGCAAGGTTTTTGCGGAGTCGGAGTGACTGTGTCGCCTGCGCACTTTCGCTTTAATGGCCAAGACCGGAAAGTTGAATGACAGGTGACGAGAACCAATCAGATTGGATAAAATAACACGCATCCAATTCTGATTCGCCAAGGATGCAACGACCTTCGTCCGGAGGAGGATCTTTAAGAACCAATTAGAGACCATCTTCAGGTCACATGCTGCCCGTATATTTTTAGACTCAGATAGACATCCATTTGTCCGGCGTCCCTCACGCATGAAACCGCATGAAACATGTTGAAGAACATATAAAATAGTTAACCGATCAAAGAGTTTTTATTAAATGCTGAGGCTCTTACTAACAGCCAGCACATCGTATGAGTAAACTATTTTATTTTTATTTCACTTTTATATCATTTTTGTATACATGTATATTTCTGGAATTTTGATGGGGGCGGCGCCCCAGTGCCCTCTATTGACCAGCCGCCACTGCCGGAAAGAATGGTATGGGGTTTATGATGGCTTGTTGTTAGAGCCACATTCATAATTTTGTAATATTTTTTCCTTATATTAAGAATAATTATGTTCTTGAAAAAGGTGTGTTTATGTTAGTTTTGTATCACGTGACTGTGACTAGTTATACGCATTACGAAAGTGCAAGAGAAAAGAGAGTATAGAAGAAGTAGACGGAAACAAGGAAAGCTTCGAGCTAGACAGTCGTTTGACCATGAAATGTTCTTGTTTTGTTGCTGAAATAGGTGGAAACAATTTGTGTTTTGAGTTTTTTGTAGTGTAACAAGACTAAGAAATTTTTTTTTAAACAAAAAGTAAACAAAAGTAAACATTTCAAGAAAAGTTTGGATTCAAACTCGACTGTGTCGAAGCTTATGGAAATGGTGTAGAACATGGCTTGGATCGCCATTACAATTATAGTCAAAAGACTTCTTCACAATGGAATTGCGTGAAGTGGAGATTGATTTGCCAGGATGGATGCTACAATGGTTATCGGAGAGGATTACAAGGATTTTGATCATTATGGGACGTGTGAGCTGAGCAAACCGTGAGTTTGGGATTACCGCGACGCACGGATGAAAGTGAAAGTAAAATAAGAGTCGAGCGTGGCGATTACCCGGGACTGTTTGGATATTTAGAGACATTCAAACTTCTTTAATTGGAATTTTTCTACAGTTTAAAAGGTAACTTTAGTCTTACGTTTTTCAGTTAATTGATCTTGACTTGCTGTTGAAATATGGATGACGCAGAAGAAATTGCGGACTCAGATACAGACGGCCACAAGAGGGCGGTCAAGTATACGCTTAAAGCGCAAGAGGAGCTTTTGAACAGATTTGTCAATTTGAGAAAGCCAAAATTGGCTTAAATTACCATTCAAATTAAAGAAATCGACAAGTTAAAAGAAAATGACGAAAATGTGGGAAGGATAGAACAAGAAGTTCTAACAACACTTGTCAATTGAGCTTCATTGAGCTTCATGAAACCATTCAAGAGCTTTTGCTGGATGAGGAAAAGGAGGATGATCATCATATCTGGTTTGAGCCCAAATCATCAAAAATCAGGGATTTTGTTTTTACTACTGAACAGTGGATTGAACATGTAAAAGATGCAAGTGCTGCAAAAAATGAGGACATTGAACCAGGTGACAGTGTCTCTGAAGTTGCTTCAGCAATAAGGAAGAAGAGCAGAACATGTTTGTGAGCTGGACTTAATTCTGTCGCATTATCAGCCACCAGTTCAAGTGCAAGGTTACGAATGAAAGAAGAGGCTGAGAAAAATGCTCTGTTGGCCAAAGCTGCTAATTTACAAAAGAAACAAGCTTTGCAGTTAGAAGAGATAAACCTGAAAACCAAATTGGAGCAATTAGAATTGCAAACGGCAATAGTAGTTTCTGATGCAAAACTGAAAGTGTATGATGAACATGAACGTTTTGATGAATCAGTGCAAGGATATGTTCAACCAACGCATGTAAAAGAGGAAAGAAAGTCAGGATTTATGAAAGATGTTGACAACGGAAGTTCTGTTGCCCAAGCTGCTATAAGAAGAAAACAAGAGCCTGTTGCTGACCAAACTCGACTACATAATGCTAGTCAAAAATTTTCAAAATCTGAAAATTCAGAGGACAATTTATTTCAAATAATGAAAAGACAAAATGAAATCACACAAATGTTGGTGAAGCAACAAAATGTATCCCAACTACCGCAAAGAGATGTCCCAATCTTTCTTGGGGATCCACTTCACTTCAGAGCATTTATGCGAGCACTTGATAATAGCATAGACAGTAAAACTGAGAACGCTAAGGACAAGCTGTTCTATTTGGAGCAATATACCTCTAGTGAACCCCAAGATCTGGTAAAGAGTTGTGGATATATGAGTGCAGAAAAGGGATACAAAGAAGCACGAAGGCTATTGCAACATCATTACGGTGACGAACTCAAGATCGCATCAGCGTACATTGAGAAGGCACTAAAATGGCCTCAGATAAAATCAGAAGATGGGAAAATGCTAAGTGCATATGCTCTTTTCTTGATTGGATGCCGTAACACTACACTGTAAAACCCAACAAGTTCAGCTAACTCATTTCATTTGAGGACACCGATTACCTCAAACCATTTAAGTTTATAAAAAAACTATAGTTATGAGTACTCTGCACTCGTTTTAATCAAGTCCACTAAAAAAATGATATTTCTTAATATACAATTAAACTTTACACTGCATTCAAATACTTTATATAGCTGAACCTTCCCTATATTGAGTAAAACAGCTGAAATTGCAAACTTTAAATGAACTCAGAGTGCTTGCAGTTTCTGCTAGCTCACAATAGCACACACAAAGTCACATCTAGTAAGTTAAGCTAACTCATTAAATTTGAGGACACTGATTACCTTAATTATTTTAATTTTAGAAAACAAATAGTTATGAGTACTTTGAACTTATTTCAATTGAGTTCACTAAAATAAGACACTCATTGCAATCAAGAAATTAAGTGATTAATTAAGTGATGATTGAGCATTAGTGATGAACACCTGATGCTAATGAGCAGAATCACAGAAGGAAAGAGAAACACAAGAACTACAACTGACTTAAGACACAGCTTTAGATGAAATAACAGAAGATAAATAAGACATTACATCTCTGAAGATCTCAGCAGAGGAGGATTAAACAACTCCACAAACAGCATTACCAGCCTCACACATTACTAACCAGCCTGACTTTATTTCTGTAATTTCTGTTATATTGAAAATAATAGTTTAATTGAAGTCACCATGATGGAGATGAGTGTTTGCTTTAGTTGGGCTCTTGACCATTAAATCTTTAATATTAGTATTTTCTCTGGCTTGTAACAGCTTTACCTCTGTTACCTTAGTGGTTATATTTTTCCACTCCATTAGGGGGCGCTAGTCATCTTCATAGATGAGTATTTAGCCAGGTACTAAACCTGAAGAAGTAGACAAGCATGTGGATAGAGGAAGCAATGGCTTTCCTGGGCTATTCCGTCTGATTGTACAAGGTCCTATGATTGAGGAATGTGTTTCCTTTTTGGTCAATCAGTAAGTAATGTTTTTTTCCAACGATTACCAAAACCAGAGCATGTATTTCATGTATAACTATGATTTTGAGTGTGTTGAGCATGGAGCTATTCAGGCTAATTGTGACCGTGTCTTCTATTTAGATGGACCTTTTTATTCCTGTGCTTTCTTTCTTGAGAGGAAAGTAGTTGCATGAGGTTTCGTCAGCTAACTGTCTACTTTGGGGTTTGTTTCTTGGATCATGACACTTGGACGTTTAACGTGAGCACAATGAGAGTTTGGATTGCACTGGTGGAAAGAAGGCCGGAGGACACTTTTCCTTTCTTCAACATTGGGATTATCTCGGAGTGAACTGTGTTTTCTAAAAGTGCTGACTTTTGCAAGGACATTTCAACTACCACCAAACCTGGTCAGCTTCACCATCAGCTAAGTGTTTTCATTAGCTTTACCAGTCAAGATTCCCCAAACGCTGAACTTTTCCTGTTTGCTGATTGATGTAACTGATGTCTTCCTGTTTCTACCTTGTTTGTTATTTTGTTTTGTTTCTTTTGGTGTAATGTAAAATTTGGGTCTGAGTCTTCAGAAATATAGTTGAGCAAACCAAAGCAAACTCGTTTCTTTACCTATACCTAAGTTAAGATCAAGCCTTGCCATCCCTACTCTGATATATAACTTAAGCCAAAAAGGGGTAACGGTAATAGGCTGCTTGAACTGTGTGCTTAGAAAGCACATTTGTTGTGGTAAGGAATGCCAAGAGAAAATGTGATTAGGTGATGTTGCCTATACAATGATGATGGTATAATCATCATGTAGTGGCTTAAATTCACTTGGAGTTAGTAGTGGGAAGTTCGGATCATTTTACTGACTCGGATCTTTGAGTCTCGTTCAGCAAAATGAACTAATCTTTTGTTGAGTTATTTCGTTCATTTCAGAAAAATATAATTAAAATGACATGTTAAATAGCCCAACCCATCTAGTACTTATGAAAATTTTGATTACATTTGTAAAACTAAATAAAAATAAACTATAGGGTACTGCAACCAAAGCCAAATGATAAGAAACTGAAATGTTTAATTAATTGATTAGTTGTTGGGTCAGGCTATTGCAGTCTAACTCTGTTAGTTCACCTCACCTCCTGATCCAAAACATTCTTTCTTTTGCAACTTCATATTTATCACGTTTGTTCTCCGCCTCTCGTGTCTTCGAACTCCTCGAGACGTTAGTTGTCGACTCGTCTGTGTCTGATTCTGATCTGGGGCTGGGCCGGGCCATGTGACACAGGTCCGGGAACAGAATGATTAGTTCATCTTTTGAGTCTCGAGTCTCGAGTTCGGGTTTGAGTCTTTCGTTCTTCCTGTCAGTCCCATAGAGTCTATGCTGTCAGTAACGGAAACAGAAAAGATTAGTTCTTACGAGTCTTTCGGGTTTGACGTTTGAGTCATTCGTTCTTTTGCCACGTGACTTGTAACTGTATTGAACACTAGTTCACAACCTTTTTACTAACAAGCACGTAGTTAATTTTTATTTATTTTTTTATTATATATATAATTCTCAGTTAATATCAGACATAAACAAATATGGGAAATATATTGACTATTCAAGTCTAACATCACAAATTCAAGTCAATTAGACTATTACTCATTTTGAATCATATAGCACAAACACACACACACATACATACATACATACATATATATATATATATATATATATATATTTATAATGTGTGTGTGTGTGTAATATGTTTTTGTATAGGTGCTATAGGCCTATAAGCTAAGTTACAAAGGTTTAGGTAACATTTTTTAACTGATTTTTATTCATTAATAACACAAGGACAAAAAAAAATATAACTCAATAGAGAAAAATAAAATACAGTTGATTCAAAACGAGTAATAGTCTAATTGACTTGAATTTGTGATGTTAGACTTGAATAGTCAATATATTTCCCATATTTGTATATGTCTGATATTAACTGAGAATTATATATAAAAAAAATAAAAATAAAATAAAAAAATAACTACGTGCTTGTTAGTAAAAAGGTTGTGAACTAGTGTTCAATACCGTGACAAGTCACGTGGAAAAAGAACGAATGACTCAAACGTCAAACCCGAAAGACTCGTAAGAACTAATCTTTTCTGTTTCCGTTACTGACAGCATAGACTCTATGGGACTGACACGAAGAACGAAACACTCAAAACCGAACTCGAAAGAACGAATCTTTTCTGTTTCCGCTATTGACAGCATAGACTCTATGGGACTGACAGGAAGAACGAAAGACTCAAACCCGAACTCGAGACTCGAAAGATGAACTAATCATGTTTGTTCTTTCCAGTACAGATTCAGCGTAATGCGCATGCGTGGTCAACACAAAATGAACGAAACACTCTCTGAGACAACTCAGTAGTCCCGAGTCATATTAAAGATTAGTTTAAAATGAACGAATCGATCATGAACAACACATTACTACTTGGAGTCTTATGCTCCGACTATAGTGGTATTGGGTAGTTAATTTTTGTATTATTCATAATGGTGGCTACATAATTCAACAACACGATATCTAGCACTGTGGTAATTGAGTAATATGCAAGATTTTAAAATGATGTAGTGCTCTAAAAGTATTAATCTATGGCATACCTTAGACACACACAGACATCAAGAATCTGTGTATGAATCTCAACAATGGTGACAATCAAAAAAAAGCTTCATGCTTCAGTGCATACTGGGTACCACCAATCAAAACTTCCTCATGGGTCCCAGCATGCATTGCGGCATGAATAAATTATGCATCTGAATTGTGACTAATTTTCTTTGATTCTTACTATTTGCTTTTACTTTTGCTGTGTTTGTTGTGATGTTTTTGTAGCTTGTTTTATGTTCAAAGTTGATCTGTTTATCTGAATTTTTTTTTTTATTGTCACCATAGTTGAGGTTCATACTCTGATTCTTGATCTCTATGTGTGTCTGAAGAATGTTGTAGATTAAAACCTTTAGTGCATTAATTTTATTAATTTTAAATCTTGTATATTGTTCAATTACTACAATGAACCTGGATCTTGTGCTGTAGAATCACATAGGTTTTATTATGAATAATTTGATAAAATAGTAACACAAAAACGCTATACACAGAGCAGTAGACTATGAATGAGATCAGTGATTCAGTCATTCCATGACGATAATATACTCAGCAAAAAACAACCAACACCAGCTGATCACGTTTTCGCTTGGCTTTACTTTCTATATCAAATGTGCTTTCGTAAACACAGTTAAAGCAGCCAGAGCAAAACATGGTTGGTCAAGGGTCAAGATCCCAACAAAAGCAAACACTGAACATCATCATGATGAATTCAAACAAAACTATTATTTTCAATATAACAGAAATGACAGAAATAAAGTTAATCTGGTTAGTAATGTGTGAGGCTGGTAATGCTGTTAGTGGAGTTGTTTAATCCTCCTCTGCAGAGATCTACAGAGATTTAATGTCTTCTTTTATCCTTCTGTTGATTTAATCTAAAGCTGTGGCTGAAGTCGGTTGTAGTTCTTGTGTTCCTCTTTCCTTCAGTGATTCTGCTCATTACCATCAGCAGGTGTCACCATCAATACGCAATTATCACTTATTTAATCACTTAACAATACAATTATTATCCAATTATCATGCTGGGAACTAGAAATGTTCTAGAAATCATTCAGTTTGAGTTCTGTTTCAGTCATTGTGTCCACACAACATTCAATAATATGAGTGCAGTGTAGGGCTGCACGATTAATCGAAAAAAATCTTGATTCAAACATAAATGCGATCTCATTTCTTAAAGGTCCTGTTCTTCGTGATCCCATTTTTCAAACTTTAGTTAGTGTGTAATGTTGCTGTTAGAGCATTTATAATACCTGTAAAATTATAAAGCTCAAAGTTCAATGCCAAGCGAGATATTTTATTTAACAGAAGTTCCCTTTCAAAGCCTACAGCGAACGGCTGGTTGGGACTACATCCTGGTATTTCCTGCTTTAATTACGTCAGTAGAGCAGTTTGTTGACTAACCTCCGCCCACAAAAACACGCGAAAAAGGGGGCGTGGTCTTGTTGCTCCCTCGTGGAGAATAGGAAGTGTTGCGTTCGGTTGCGTTCGTATAGTTTGTTTGTTGCCATGTCGTCGAGACGCTGTTATTTTCATCCCGGAGTCAAGTCACCTTTGTTTGGCTTTCCCAGGGACGCTGTACTTAGAGATCATTGAGCGCATGCATCCCCGTTATGGTGAGAGGCGTGACCTTTCCGGTAACGTGCGCTCTGCGTGCGCTAAGCTCTGTCGAATCACAACACGGGAACCGCTGGCCCAATCAGAACTCGTTACGTGTTTCTGAAGGAGGGACTTCATAGAACAGGGAAATCTTTCAAGCCGTTTTGAGGACAGTGAAAACAGCGGTATACAGATAAGTAAATTGTGTGAAAAATACTGTGTTTTTTTTACACGCGAAACATGAACACATGTTATATTGCACACTGTAAACACAATCAAAGCTTCAAAAACACACGAAAAACGGGACCTTTAATGTTGGCGATTCACTTCCATGTATTTCCCTCAGATCATGCTGCATTCACGCGTTATTGGTCACACCAGAGCTTGTCACACTCACACAATAACAAAACACTAACCAATCAATCATAAATCTCCACTTCTCTCCTCTCGCCCCTCATTGGCCATGTTTCGCTGTTACTGACGTGTAACAAGACGGCAGAGCAGACCTAAACGTGAGTCAGATTTGTAGCGGTTAGAGGTAAAAATTAACCGCAAACTGAGCACGCGCGCACGGCAGAGAGGGACAGAGAGCGAGAGACCTTGCGTGTGTGTGCTGGTGTGCACCTAATGAAGCGCATGTAAGACGGAGAGCATCCTGATTGGCTTGCTTCGGTAAGTCAACCAATCAATTGTCAGTGTGGGCGGGCCTTTTATCTCTTCTCCCGAACTGAATTAATCAGTTCAGTGTATCTAGAAACTGGAGCGCCATGGCAGAGGGACGAGTGCCCCAAAAAACGAAAGTATAAACATAATGACAATCTTGCACGCTGTACAGTTTGTTACTGACATGTTATGTTTGAGTTAAACAAGTTTCATTTCATGTGCATATTTTTCAGGTCGGCTAGTTGCCAAGGCTACATGAAAACAACAAACTCCTTAGACCTGTTTAAAGTTGCAATGAAAGATAAATAAAAACAGTTTACATAAATACTATAAGCAGCTTATGTAAATAGTAAAAGTGATCTACATAATTTTACATATTTTTTTTACAAATAATTGCATAGGCCTATAGAAATTATATATTAATGATAAATTATATTATAATATACAAGTAAAGTCATGTTCTGTGGTGAAATTCTGGATACTTTTCCTCCTTTCATGTTTTTTTTTTTATGGGGGGGGGGGGGGGGGGGGGGGGGGGGGGGGCTCCCTGAAAATTACTTTTTTTAGGTTGGGATGTCTGTAACACTGTCTTAGTACATTAAGCCACGTTAAGCGTTTTCTTATAACATTTTTAAAAAAATATTTTATTTATAGTTTTCATTTTTTACAAAAACGCAAAAACAAAATGAAACAACGAAATAAGACAACAAAAACCCTCTCTCCACAAGGCAAGATATTAAATAATCATAAAATAGAAATAAACAGTAATAAGCATATATTTACATCTAGTCTGTCTACATTTGTTGTTTCTACATTTTAATTTAATTGTAACTAATTACTTTTATTTAAAATGTATTCTTTTTTTTTAAAGTATAAGAAAAAAATGAGAATCGTGTAAGAGAATCGTGATCTCAATTCCCATGGAGAAAAATCGTGATTCACATTTTAGCAAGAATCGTGCAGCCCTAGTGCAGTGAACTCATTTTTTTTTTAGTACATACAACTGTTAGGTTTTACAGTGTATGCAGGATGTAGATTTACATGGCTGAAATGAACAACCCTACTAACATGAGGGCTGTCATCTCTAAACTTCCCTATAATGAGAGAGAACTGGAGAAATGTGGCATATGATATTCATGAACGGACAGGCAGAAGAGCTAAGTTTTCGAATTTAGAGCACCGTAAAACATAACAGTTGTGTGTACTAAATAAAAATGAGTTCACTGCACTCAAATATTACCGAATGTTGTGTGGACACAATGACTGAAACGGAACTCAAACTGAATGAGTTATAGAACATTTCTAGTTCCCAGCATGATAATTGGATAATAATTGTATTGTTAAGTGATTAAATAAGTGATAATTGCGTATTGGTGATGACACCTGATGATGGTAATGAGCAGAATCACTGAAGGAAAGAGAAACAGAAGAACTACAACTGACTTAGCCACAGCTTTAGATGAAATCAACTGAAGAATAAAGAAGACATTAAATCTCTGAATATCTCAGCAGAGGAGGATTAAACTAAAACTCCACAAACAGCATTACCAGCCTCGCATATTACTAACCAGTAGGGCTGAACGATTTTGGAAAAAAATCTAATTGCGATTTTTTTTTTTTTTTTAACCAATATTGCGATTGCGATTTAATATGCGATTATTTTTTAAACTCTTTATCTTCTGTATTATTCAACAATACATTATTTTATAGTAATGGTGGAAATCTTTAATTGGTACCTCACAATCCGATTCCGATTCTGGGAGTCACAATCCGATTCCAAAACAATTCTTGAACTTTTTAATTTTTAATTTTTTAATAAATTAATAAGATTAATATTAATAATTAAAATGTTTTTTTATTATGATATATGTAATTATAAGCTTTTTAAAATAACTACACATTATAACATTTTAATTAAAACAATTGCATGTTAATCATTTTACATATATAAACTAATATAGCTGCAAAACATATAGTAAATCATAAAGAGAAACAAAAAAACATATTACAAGCAATGAACAAAGAGTGCTTTCAGTATTTAAGAGTGTCTGAACTGTGAGTGATTTTTCTCTTTCTCAGCTTTAGCCTACTGTTTGATTATTAATCATGACATCATAGACAGCGGGAGACCTGCATTCACACTTAATGCACAGATCTCTTTTGAAATATAAGATGTTTTTGCCCTGTCTGTTTAATTCATTAAGATATTACTAATGGTGTTTACATGAATTTTGCGTCATAAAAGCATTTTGAGACGCGCACAGACGCGTGCTCGCGAGCACTCTTCACAATGCGCCGCGTGAGCATTTGAAATGGAAAGCGTTCTGTCAGTGAGTTTCTAACGACATGAATGAAGCCTTCGTTGAGCATTTGTAAGGAAAATACCGGCGGGCAAGAACACACGCGGTAAAGGCCTGTACACACCGGGACGAATGTCGCGCGCGGCTTATCGGCAGTGTTTTTCGTGCCGTTTTTCGGCGCATCTTGAGTGTTCAACACCCAAGCGATTTTCACTGGCGCTGCGCCGAGTGAACGTGCACATTCAGTCGATGCGCTCCCGGTACACAAGATGGTGCTGCGGCACTTTAAGCCTCTGACACTCGCTTGTCACACAGAAGGAGAAGAGAGACAGTATTTACGTGCTTGCCAAAACCATAGACATATTATGTATATGGACAAAACCATTCACACACTTTTTGCTAACTGGCAAGCAGCATTAGCAGTTCATCTTCTTCTTTGTCTACTTACTACTTCTTCGTCGTATCAATGTGTGCTCGGCAAGAGCGTTTTGTGCTTGAGCGCCACCAAGTCATGTTTTACTGTCACTTCAGCAGCTCCAGGCACGTGAACAAAAGCGCTGATCTCATTGGTCGGCCAGTTTTTTACGCGCCCGCGTCAAAATAAAAAAACGAACTCGAGGCGTTTTTTTAAAAATTACGCTTTTACGCCTGGCGTTTTGCGCGTCGGTGTGAACACTCACATTGGCGCCCATTGTTTAGTCCCGAGGCGTTAAACGTCGGCGATAAACGCGTGCGAAAATCGTCCCGGTGTGAACAGGCCTTAAGCGTGACATCAGTTTCTCACAGCGCTTATCCTGTGCAAAGAAGCCTGCGAATGTCATTGCAATTCGATCGCGCCGTCAACCTTTCCGAAAGTTATGAAATATTATTTTTATGGTTCGTGCGTGATTGTGAGTGTGTGTGTGTGTGTGTGTGAGTGTGTGAGAGAGAGAGAGATATAATGGAAGCAATCAGAATACGGGTGTTTCTAAAACACACGCAGCGCCACCGCGCACCTGCAGTTATAATCTAAGCTCAGAATCGATCCAGAATCATTGGAGAGATGATAGTAGCCTATAGTATGAACAACACCATATTAGATAGATCAAACACAAATAGTTTTTTTTTTCTTTTAGGCCAGGCATATGAAGTTGATGCTTCTTCTGCAGACTTTACTCTCGCGTGTCACGTGACCAGACTGTAATCGCAGCCTTTGCGGTTAGGAAATCACGTTATAGGCATATCGCGATATTATCGCAAATGCAATTAATCGTTCAGCCCTACTAACCAGACTAACTTTATTTCTGTAATTTCTGTTATATTGAAAATAATAATAGTTTTGTTTGAATTCACCATGATTGTGTTCAGTGTTTGCTTTTGTTGGGATCTTGACCCTTGACAAAACATGTGTTGCTCTGGCTGCTTTAACTGTGTTTCATAGCACATTTATTATGGTAAGAAAAGCTGAGATAAAATGTGATCAGCTGGTATTAATTGTTTTATGCTGATGATTATCGTTACTAAATGATTTGCTGATGATTGTCGTCATGCAGTGACTGAATCACTGATCTCATTCAGAGTCTAATGCTCTGCTTATAGAGGTATTGTATTATTCATATAGAACCTATGTGATTCTACAGCACAAGATCCAGGATGGTTGTGGTAATCAAACAATATGCAGGATTTAAATATATAAAATTAATGCACTAATGTTTTTAATTTATACCAAAACTTGGACACACACAGACATCAAGAATCAGAGTATGAATCTCAACAATGGTGACAATCAAAAAAAATATTCAGATAAACAGATCAACTTTGAACATAAAACAAGCTACAAAAACATCACAAACACAGCAAAAGTAAAAGCAAATAGTAAGAATCAAAGAAAATTAGTCACAATTCAGATGCATAATTTATTCATGCCGCAATGCATGCTGGGATCCATGAGGGAGTTTTGATCAGTGCACTGCAGCATGAAGCTTTTAATTGATTGTCACCATTGTTGAGATTCATACGCAGATTCTTGATTTCTGTGTGTGTCCAAGCAATGCCTTAGATTAAAGAGCACCTATCGTGGCATTTATTATGTTCTAAATATTGTTATTGGAAGTCCCCAACAACAGCATGCATGCAATGACAAAAAAGACTTTAGTTTTCTAATAATGTGCCTTTATTTTTACCTGTTTTGACAGCGATTCTCAAATGATTCCTTTAGTGATTCACTTTACAAAACCCCGCCTTTACGTGACGCTAATCTGCGGTGATTGGTCCGATGACCCAGTCAGTTGTGATTAGTATAGTCTGTGCAGATTTTTTCGGAAACGGAACGCCCATCAAAGTCTTATAGTGACAGTAATTTGTTAATATGTCAGGAGTTATGAATATGAAAACCGCGTCGGGACCGTTTGATTGTAATATGAGCCTCAGCTGATCTCATTCATAAAAAAACTCCCATTCTCCTCACGAAGACTCGCGACAAATCAACATCCCTCAGGGCTTTTAGTTCAAAAGTGTGCAGATGAGGAGACCTATGGATAGATTCTCATATGTCTGTGTCAAATTTCTAAACAGAGGAGTATTTTTTATTCAATACTTCCTCAAAATGCGCAGATATAGCCTAATCATGAGCGATTGAGTCTCTTATGTGTTGTTTTCAATTCATACTGGCAGCCGGAGGGCGCTCTGTGCACATGTAGTCCATGTACAGACAGACGAAGAAGAAACATGTGCCATAATAGAAGTCCATAATAAAAGCTTCCTGAGATCGCGAAACATACATTTGACGACTAATAAACACTCAATCGCGACGATGTATGGTTTGTCTTCAAGCCACTTAGTCTTCAAATGCTCATCCTTGGGCAGATGAAAAAAGTTTGCTTTTGAGTCGCACTTCAGAACACAGTGTCTCGTCGCCATGATGTTTTCTAGTTTTCACTGGCGTCTTGGAGTGGGCGTATCGTATTCAAATAACTTGACAAGTTGATGTCATCTAGTCAGAGAAAAAGCATCGGTCTTCTAACGATTCTTAAAAATGACTCCGAGTCGACTCTTACTTTTGAAAGAAAATAACTATATATACGGTTGCACTGTCATATTTCAAACTATGCAGGATGTTTTTGTTCACTTAGATCTATGTTACATACTACATGAAAGGTAAATTTCAAAATTCCATGATAGGTGCTCTTTAAAACCTTTTGAGCACTACATGATTTTGAAATCTAGCATATTATTCAATTTCCACAACAGTGCCGGATTTCGTGCTGTTTAAACATGTAGTCACTATTATGAATAATACAAAAATTAACTATATAGCTCCGCTATAATCGGAGCATAAGACTCTGAGTGAGATCAGTGACTTAAGCCACTACATGATGATTATACCAACATTATTGTATAGCCATCATCACCTAATCACATTTTATCTTGGCCATTCCTTACCATAACGGATGTGCTTTCTTAACACACCGTTAAAGCAGCCAGAGAAAAAAACTAATGTTAAAGATTTAAGGGTCAAGAGCCAAACTAAAGCAAACACTCATCACCATCATGGAGACTTAAATTAAACTATTATTTTCATTAAAACAGAAATGACAGAAATAAAGTCAGTCTGGTAAGTAATGTGTGAAGCTGGTAGTGCTGTTTGTGGAGTTGTTTAATCCTCCTTTGCTGAGATCTTCAGCGATTTAATGTCCTTTTTTTCTTCTGTTATTTCATCTAAAGATGTGGCTTAAAGGATTAGTTCACTTTCAAATAAACTTTTGCTTATAATTTACTCACCCCCTTGTCATCCAAGATATCCATGTCTTTCTGTCTTCAGTCGAAAAGAAATTAAGATTTTTGATGAAAACATTTCAGGATCTTTGTCCATATAATGGAAGTCAATAGACCCCAAACGGTTCAAGGTCCAAATGAGAGGTTCAGTACAGCTTCAAAAGGGCTTTAAACCACATCAAATGGTACCAGATGATCAATAAGGGTCTTATCTAGCGAAACAATCTGTCATTTTTTTAAAAATAAATAAAGTTTAAGTTTTATAAGCACAAATGCTCGCCTTGCTCTGTTCAGTGATGCGCCCTCGTGACGTCACGTAAAACGCAATTACTTGAAAAGGTCACGCTAGACGCAGACGCAAAGACGTTTGAATATGTGGATACGGCTGTAACACTCAGCCTAAGGAAGACAGTTTACACAAGTAAAAAAAATTCTTAACTTACTTAACCTTTTAAAGGTGTTGGAATAAAATTGCTTAACCAATAAACACAGAATAAATGATAACCCAAAGTGTATTAAACAATAAGAAACGCCAAAAACAGTATATACAATATAGAAAAAAAATGTATGTAAATGCGGTGGAATAGTCCGTTTCAGTCCAATGTGTGTGTGTGTGTGTGTGTGTGTGTGTGTGTGTTGGATCGGCCTCACCGGTAAGGCTTTTAGTCCGGGAGCACGATGAAATACAGCGCTGTCCTGTTCAGTCTCTCAAAGGTGAAATACTCCAACTTGTTATTCCCTCAACGAGATAATCCTGAACAGACGATGACAACCAGTATTGTAGAGCGATTGATCGCGTAATCCAAATTGAATTGAGAGCGTCCTCTCTCGAACACTTTTATCGGATGTTACAATCAGCTGTCTGACCCCATGACGTCACGGGGATCTTGGATCCCCGTGGATCTTTCCCGTGGGGAAGGGGATCCAAGATGGCTCTCTGATCAGTCACATTTTGAGGAGCTCCGCAAACTCAATTGTTTACTTTGGACTGTTATGCAGTTAGAAAGGCTTTAAGATAATAATTCTGTACCAGATCACATTTAGTTGTTGCACTAGCTGTCAAAAATGGGAAAATCCGAGAAAAGAAAAAGTAGAAATGGACCTCAAGCTGCTGCTAATGCTAACAAAACTGTTAATGAGACCCGCCAAGAACCTTTGATGGACAACATGCACGACTATTTGCTCCAAGACACTGACTCCACAGAATTCATGCTATGCGAGGAAAAATTCCCATGTCTTCCAGAAACACCATGTAAGTCCCCTGCCATCAAACAACGCAAGACCGAGAGCGCTGACACAACTGCCATCCTCTCACAACTCGGGGAGCTTTCGAGGCTGATAAATAATCGTTCTGATGCTTTGGAAAAGATGGTAGTGGAAAACTCACGTGTGATCGCTAGTATGAAAGAAACGATCAATGAAAATACCAGGCAGATCTCTGGAGTGAAAGATGTTATTGACTTTATGAGTGCCGAAGTAAAAGATTTGAAAGTCAAAATCGGCGCGACTGAGTCACTAACCAAAAGAGTTGAGTTTAACTCACACGAACAGGAGAAACGGCTTATGCACCTTGAGGCTTACTCACGAAGATGGAGTCTCAGAGATCATGGGGTACCTGAAAGTGAACGAGAAGATGTCCGAGACAAGATCATCGACGTTTGCCAGCATCTTCTGCCAGACGCGAAAGACAAACTCCCGGATGTCGTGGACACCGTTCATTGCTTGGGTCGCAAACGGCTGAACGATAGCAAGCCCAGAGGAATCATCGTCCAGTTTACTTCTCGTTTTCAACGCGATGCGGTCTGGCATGCAGCTAAAGATTCGAGTTTTTCTTAAAAGCAACAACCTGAAAATATCAGAGTATCTATCTACAGCGGATACAGAACGAAGAAACAAGCTATGGCCTGTCGTGGAAAAGGCGAGAAAAGAGAACAAGCTAGCTTACTTTGTGGGTGGAAGGCTTTTGTAGAGGGGTCTGAAATATTCCCTCCTGACTGATGTCTCTCGTTTATTATTAGCGTCTCTTGACATTAATATCGCGTCCACCCTTTTGACTGGTTGAAGCTCTTCGATGTTCTGGACTATCATCTTCAGTCAACAGTTCTTCCCAGGACACTGAAGACACTCATCTGGCGGTACTACACTCTTGATTATTATGCAAGACATTTAAAAATACTGCCTTTCACATGGCTTAAATAGTTCTATTTTAGAGCGTTTTACAGTGTGTTTGTGATGTATATTGCGACGTCCTAGCCTATACTTCAGACATGTGCTGTCTGGCTGGTATTACAATACAGTCTCCTAATAACTTAAACGATCTGGTATTAGACTTTTATGTTCTAAATTTAAGGTTTATTAAAGTATTACTTAATTGGTATTTCATACTGTATTTCAGTATATTGTTCATATTTTTTTGAGTTGCGGTTCTCATCCTAGTGTTCAATTCTTGACCGGTTAAAGGTTTGTACAACAAATTATTTGTTTTGCTTATCTAGGTCTATTAAAAAAAAAAAAAAATTCTCTTTTTTTTTCTTTTTTCTCTTCAATTTTCCTTGTACGTCATGTCTTTATCTGTTGTTTCCTTTAAATGCTAGAGGGCTAAGAAATCTCACTAAGCGAAAGGCTATTTTCTTATATCTCAAACAATTTAAGTCAGATTTTTGTTTTCTCCAAGAATGTCACTCAACTGTAGAGGATCTTAATTTCTGAAGGTCACAATGGGGACTGGACATATGGATGTCTCATGGTACGACGCATTCAGCCGGGGTATGCATCTTAAAAAATCAGTTTAAAGGGAAGGTGTTACTTAATGTAAGTGATTTAGATGGACGTTATATCTGTCTCGTTACTGAAATCTCAATTTGACGTGTATTCTTGTTTGTGTTTACGGTCTTAACCAGCAGAACGAAAATGAAGCCTTGATTAGTCGTTTAGATGGAACATGTGTTAAAATTATTGACTAAATACCCAAATTCCATGCTTATATTTGGTGGAGATTTTAATGTGGCTTTAGATGGCAGCATAGACAGATGGCCTCCAAAACTCCCTGACAATTCTAGTTTATACTTGAAAATGTTTATGCAAAGATTCTCTTTGATCGATAGTTGGAGAGTATTGCATCCCTCTCAAAAGATGTTCACATGGAGTAATAATTCTCTCTCCTCCCAGTCCCGAATTGACATGTGGCTTATCTCTAAAGAATTATGCAATACCTCTACTGATATTTTGCCATCACCATTTTCTGACCACAAGAGCATCTTCATTCGTACCCATTTTCTTGCCCCTGATAATGTGCGCGGATTCTCCTCTTACTGGAAACTTAATAACTCCATTCTCTCTTACAGTGAAATAGAAAATGAAATTAATAAGATAATTCACAACAATTGGAATAAAGCAAAAGAGGAGAATAGTTACAGCAGCAATTGGGAATTTACTAAATATGAAATTAGGCAAATATCTTAGGAAATTCAGTACTGAATTTGGCAAAAAAGAAAAAAACTGATGAAAATTCCATTATATGCAAAATCACCAATTTGTTATCTAAAAATGTGGATGATTTACTTGATTGTGAAAAAGCAGAATTGGTTGAATTACAGTGCAAATTGGACAATATATATAAACATAAAGCGGAAGGGGCATTTATTAGATCACGCAGAAAATGGATTGAAGAGGGTGAACAAAACTCTGCATATTTTTTCAGATTGGAAAGACAGCAAGCTAAAAACAACCAAATTCAAAAACTAATGATTAACGGTAATATTAGTGATGACCCTAAAAGTATCGCAAAGTTCTGTGCTAAATTTTACAGTGATTTATATACTTCTAAATTTTCCGAACAACCATATGAATGATTTCTTTAAATCATTACCTCATGTAAACCAGTTAAGTAATTTGGATAGTAATTTTTGTGACGCCTCTATCACATTGAAAGAGATAGAGGAAGCTATTAACTGTTTAAAAGCCAACAAATCTCCTGGAACAGATGGACTCAGCTCAGAATTTTATAAGCTATTTAGTCATAGCATAGCCCCCATTCTTGTTAAAGGTGTATGAGGAAAGTATAGAAAAAGCATTACTTCCAGCCACATTATGTCAAGGATTAATAACTCTTATCCCAAAATTAAATAAAGATCCCCTCTTAATAGACAATTGGCGTCCAATTACACTATTAAATAATGATTATAAAATAATAGCTTTAGTCCTAGCAAAAAGATTAAAATATGTTTTGAACTCTATAATTGATGAAACACAGTCAGGGTTTATGCAGAAAAGACACATTTCTAATAATATACGGTTAGTACTAGATATGTTAGACTATTCAGATTTAATTGACAGTGATGGCTTCATTTTCTTTTTAGATTATTACAAAGCCTTTGACACTTTGGAACACACATTTTTATTTCAGGCTCTTCAAAAAATTGGCTTTGGCGACTCCTTTTGCAGGATGATCCAAATGTTATACATAAACGGAAACAGCTCAATTAAATTAAGTAATGGTACTTCACCTAGATTCTTTTTAAAACGAGGAGTTAGACAAGGATGTCCAGTCTCCCCTTACCTATTCCTAATTGCAACACAGTTCCTTAGCGCTCCTATCAATAGTAGTCCCTTAAAGGTATCACAATTGGCAACACTAAAATAAAAATGACTCAATTAGCGGACGATACAGCTTTATTCTTGAATGATTCGTCACAAATTCCAGTGGCTCTGGATATTCTTCAGTCCTTTTCTAAAGCATCTGGATTAAATCTAAATTTGAATAAATGTGAATTGCTACCAATTAAAAATTGCTCTCTTTCTTCAATTCAAAATATTACTGTTAAAAATAGGGTAACATATCTAGGTACACAAATTACTAAAGATGAATTACCAAAACACAAAAAAATACAATTGCTGGTTACAAAGAGATCTGTCCTTAAAAGGCAGAACACTGCTCACTAAGGCAGAGGGTCTATCTCGTTTGGCCTATGCAGCTCAGTCTCTGTTTGTGGACAAGCCCACTTCCTAAAATAATTAGAGGTTTTAACAAAATTCTTATGGAAAAATAAGTCCACATTATATGAGAAAATCAGTCATATTAAACTCTTATAATAATGGTGGTTTGAACTTTATTGATTTTGATTCCCTCAACAATACTTTTAAAATTAATTGGCTGAATCAGTACATAACCAAACCATCTTCTATTTGGAATGTCTTTCCTCAACTTGTTTTTTCACGACTTGGTGGCATTCATTTTCTCTTAATGTGTAATTATGATATATCCAAACTCCCTATCAAACTCTCCAATTTCATCGCCAGGTTCTCTTAGCATGGACTTTAATCTATAAACATAACTTTTCACCACATAGATGTTTTATTTGGAACAATAAGAACATTTTATTCAAGAATAAATCCCTATTTTATTATAATTGGTTCAGTAATGGTTTATTCTTGGTGGGTCAGTTGTTTATAAGCAAGGTCTCTTGTTCAGATACTCAGAATTTCTTTCCCAATACCAAATACCAAATAACCCCAAAAGAATTTGCCACAGTAATGGGAGCTATTCCCTCTGGTTTATGTATGCTTTTTAAAAACTGTAATTACATCTCCCCAGTATCTACTGCATCCTTTCCCAAACCTTGTGATAGGCTACCCCTGTTGGTCAAATCTGTTTCTCTGAGTCGAAAGCTAAAAACTATAAAATAAGATCTTTATTTCTTAAGAATTTGATTTCTGTTCCACCTGTTATTTCCTTTTGGAATAATTTGTTTGTTAACCTTAATTGGAAAAAAATCTGGTCTTTACAGCAGAAATTCTTTCTTACAAATAAAGTGAAAGAAATTTCATTTAAGCTCATACACGGGTTTCTATCCTGTTAAGAAATTTATACAAAGATTTAAATCTGACATTGAGCTAACATGCTCGTTCTGTTTGATTTCTGATGAAACAGTGGTTCACTTATTTTGGTCATGTCATTATACTCAGAAATTCTGGAATGATATTGCACTGTAAAAAATTTCAAGTGCTTTCAACGAATTATTATTTAGTAACTAGTTCCACAGATTTTTTACGTTCACTCAATTTCATGCTACAAAATTGTTACCCGAATTAATATTTTTTAATTGGCTCAAACTTGACTTAAACTTTAAAATGTACGTTTACTCAATTAGTTTTAAAATTACTTGAATTAATTATTTTTAATTGGCTCAAACTTGACTTCAACATTAAAATGTACGTTTACTCAATTAGTTTCAAAATTACTTGAATTAATTATTTTTAATTGCCTCAAACTTGACTTCAACATTAAATGTATGTTTACTCAATTAGTTTTAAAGTTAGTTGAATTAATATTTTTTAGTTGGCTTAAACTTGACTTCAACATTAAAATGTACGTTTATTCAAATTGTTTCATAATTAATTCAACTAAAACATTTTAATTATGGGTTTCGTCATTTTTAAATTGTTTTAATCATTACTAGAAATTGCTGTGGAACTAGTTACAAAATGTAGAATCATAACAATAAAAACAGAATTAATAACATACTACCCATATAAACCTCCCACATAATATCAATGAGTTAAGCCAATATATGATGACTATATTTTTATCATCAATCAGCTTACAGCATCTGATTATATTTTCTCTTGCTGTTCTCGCCATAACAAACAGACACAGCTGTCAAGAGAAAAAACTAATGTTAAAAAGTCAAGAGCCGGACTAAAGCACACACTGATCGCCACAATGGTAACATCAAATCAAACTATTACTTTCAAATAAGTAATCAACATCTAAGCCTCCTTCTTAATTCTTAATACGAACTTCTGTAGATGTCTGACAGAAATAAAGTCAGTCTGGTTAGTAATAAGTGAAGCTAATGTTGTTTGTGGAGTTGTTTAATCAGATCTTGAGAGATGTAATGTATTTTATCTTCAGTTGATTTCATCCAAGGCTGTGGCTGGAAGTAGTTCTTGTGTTTCTCTTTCCTTCAGTGATTATGCTTGTTAACAGCAGGTGTT
>JARQWZ010008777.1:0-24693 GCA_033150135.1 Gobio occitaniae
TCTCCACCCCTCCCACAAAATTGGGTTATCTATAGAATTTAGTTTCCTGCTCTTAAGCAGAGAGTAAATTTAGACCTAATTTCTTACTATAAGGACATGATCAATTCTATAAAGATTTCATTCAGCTCATCTGTTGGATTATATCCATACGAACACACTGGTATCAAACACAATGCTTTTTCATCCACTCATTCAATAGTTACATAATTGCATGAATTGTGAGTAATATACATGCCTAATAGTCTAACTAACGTGTATTAGTTGTAAACACACTAACAAGTTATGTCGAAGACTATTTGAATGAAAGTCCAATAATCAGCGATTTGGTGCACTCATATGTAACAGTTTCTGTGAGCTTGCTTGGAGTTTTAGCTGTCACGTGGAGTTCATTTACCGGTCATTGCAAAGACAGAGGTCTGGTTGTTTCTTTGTCTTGTGACAACCACGAGCCCTTTGTCCTCTTTTAACTGAGTTTGGTGGCGAGTCCATAGGAAGTCAGAACTAGTAGCTCCGGGCAGAATCAAGCCCCCCCCATCTCCCTCGTGATGATGATCGATTTCCTGGAGCTGAATTGTGCTTTGTTGAAAAGGATGTTAATTTGATCGAATCATTGAAAGATTAACTCATCTATATGTCTGCGTCCATAATTGCTACAATGGTCATGTGCAAGCATTAGTATCTGAGAGCGATACCCTACAGGAATAACAATTTGGTGAACACTATCACCATTCTCCCATTTACGCATCAGTAGATCATTTTCCCAGAAATGCTGCACCTTCCTATCAACAACTGTCCCGTTATCCGCCGCAGCGATACACACAGTCAGTGAAGGATCATTTCTCTGTGCAGCAGATAACTGCTCACGCCCTAATTGTACTGGTAACTCACAAGTACCAAGTATTTCAGCCTGAGTTGTAACAGGGTTCACGTCAACACATACTTCCGCAGTCATACCCTCGCCAGCACTTTGCAAAAAGCTATCAGATAAATAAAGCCAGGCACCTATGGAAACCGTTCCTGTATTCTTCTTCTTCCGCCATGGGAGTCTAAGGCAGCCCATAGAATCGTATGGTAAAAAGTTGCGTAATTTGGCACACCAATAGAGGACAGTCTGATCTGTCACCATAGCAATTTTGGTGTCTCTAACTCAATCCCTCTAGCGCCACCACCTGTCCAAATGTGCACTCATGTTTATGCTAATAACTTTTTAACCTTAAGGGCTAGAAACAAAATTCCTCTGATTCCTGAGCTCATGCCGATTCGATCGCACTATGATGTCATTTCCCGTCATTATAAATTTCCCGCCGTTTGGAATTTTCCCAAAAACCTACTTTTGCGAACTCGTCCTAGATGGTTCGTCCAATTTGCATGAAAATTTAACCAGATCATCTTCAGCCAGTGCTGACAAAAAGTTATGGAATTCAAGTTGATTCGTCAAATTGTTTTTGATAAACGCGTGAACAAATTTTATGTAGCGGTTGCGAAAACACACTTAAGGCAATATCTCCGCAACTCTTTATCGTATTCAAACCAAGCTTGGTAAATGTCAGCACAAGCATGACTTGAGGCAACATGCAGCGTTTCGGCGCAGCGCCACCTACTGGTCCGGATATATGAAAAATGGCTATTTTTGCTTATAACTTCTAAACCGTTTGTCCAAAAATCATAAAAGTGGTCTCGTTATTCAAGACGGCATGCTGAGTCCTCTGATATCCAAATTTACCATATCAGCCATTTTGAATTATGTGCTAAAATGCTGTATTTTATGAACGCATGAACGGATTGTTACGAAACTCGGTATGGGTCATCAGCACGATTCCCTGAAGGAGCCTGAGAAGTTTCGAAACAGTGCCACATAGTGGAGATTTTTGTTTTCAATTGCTTATAACTTTGGGTGTGGTTAACTTATTTTCATGAGAGTAACTTTTGCCGAGTCCAACGATACCAGACTTGCCAGGTTTCAGCATATGGTTTGTGCAGCGCGGTAAGTTAGCGCTTAAAAAACGTTGATATCTTTGAAACCGCTAGTTCGGTCGAGACCGATTTAATTGCTCATTTTTGCAGTTGGTCTAAGCCTCCCAGCCATGTTGGCATGTCTTATTGGCTCAGTCCGGAGACACATAAACAAAATGGTAGGATTGAGCCTCTAAGTGGCGCTATAATAGAACAAAATATGACATTGGCTCTATACAACTCAATGTTTTAATGTGGGGTTTTAACATTTTTTTATTAAAATTGTCTTCAAATGTCTTCACTCATTTTTTCAGTTGGTCTGCTACTAGCTTCCTTGTTTGCTTCTGTTGTGCTTGGCCCCGGTATTTCTGCTTGCAGCTATATTTTGGAATTAAAGTTGTTAAACATTCGCCGGTTCCCGCCTCCTTCTTCCCTGAACATACAAACATTACTACAGATGATTATTTGGGGATGTCGTTGTTGTATGGTCAGAAGGAATCATGCCATACCCTAGATTTTTGTGAAACACCACCACTGATATTGGACGAGAAGGTCTGGATCTCAGTCTCCGCTCTAATTCATCCCAAAGGTGTTAGATCAGGTTGAGGTCAGGACTCTGTGCAGGCCAGTCAAGGTCCTCCACACCAAACTCACTCATCTGGGTCTTTATGGGCCGATGCTTTGTGCACTGGTGCGCAGTCATGTTGGAACAGGAATAGAGTTTAGATTCTCTGCCCGAGCCCGAACTTGGGCCTATATTTCCTGGCACTATCCTCGGGCCGGGTCGGGCCAGGCCGGGCCTCTGATCAAGCATTTCTTCAAGTTTTTTTTTTTGTGGCAGAAAGCTATGCCATAATCAGAAATAATATATATATTTTTAGCAAAGTAAGAACTAATACTACAACTAAGAAACAATGTCTACAAAGTTGCACAAGTCAGGATTAGTCTAAAAATGCGTGTTAAACTCACAGCACATGCAGACGCTCTGAGACGCTAGTCATGACCTGTTCGCGTGAACACTTCTTAACTAGCCTATTTCTTTTCATTTCGAATGGTTTTGTTTAATAGTGGACATTTCAAGCTTTCTATACATATATTTCTCATGTCTGTGAGGCAAGTAGCCTGCTGAGTTTGGGTTTATTTATGAGACCCGCTCCAGTTCATGAGCAATGCAAGTGATCGCTCCAGCGCCTTCATGTCACGATTATTGTCTGCTACAGTCTATTTGCTTCTTATTTATTAAATCCAGGCAATTGGCTGACGAAACCTTGATTAAAATTAAGATACAATTTATACAAAACGAAATTGACTTTAAATAAAGGCTTTCTACAAAACAAAACATAATATTAAACAAAATATAATAACCAACAAAATCTTTGCACTTTTCATAATCAGATGAAATTTAAAAATAACATTATAATATCTAAACATAAATATGAAACAAAATATATTGTTTAATGGCTACAACAAGTATAGTAGGCTACAGTACAGATAAATGTCATGCTTAGCGGGATTTGAGCGAACGTCAGAGCGGATTATTGAGCTGAGCATCACACTGGTCCGCTTCGCTCATTATACTCGTTCTCGTCAGAATGCCATCGTGTTAAAAAATGGTCGGGTTTAAATCGGGCTCGGGCTCATAATTACAGTTAATGTGTCAGGCCTGGCCAGGCTCGGACACAAGGTGCACAGGCTCGGGTAGGGTAGGGCTGGATTTTCTGAGCCCGATCTAAGCTCTAAAAAGGAAGGAGCCATCCCCAAACTGTTCCCACAAAGTTAGGAGCATGAAATTGTCCAGAATGTCTTGGTATGCTGAAGCATTAAGAGTTCCTTTCACTGGAACTAAGGGCCAAGCCCAACCCCTGAAAAACAAACTCACACCATAATCCCCCCTCCACCAAACTTTACACGTGGCACAATGCAGTCAGGCAAGTCCCGTTCTCCTGGCAACCGCCAAACCCAGACTCATCCATGGGATTGCCAGACAGAGAAGCCTGATTGGTCACTCCAGAGAACTGAATAACAAAGAAACTAATTTCTGTTCACATTAACTGAACGGGTCATAAACAAACGGAACAAATAAACCAAACACATGACAATAACAGGGAACTTAAATGTAGTTGAAAAAAAGTCTTGCAACATATTCTTGGTTAAAACAACCAGATTTACTGCACTTTCAGCTGAATTTCTACCCTGCACAATCCCCAATCACATGCACAAAGCACACTTCTTACTAAAGGGCAATTGAGGTCACACCCCCTGCATGCACTGTGCTTTCCTCCATAACATTTGATCAAAAATACAGAAAAAATATAACATTTTGAAATATTTTTACAACTTAAAATAATGTTTTCTATTTTAATATACTTTAAAATATAATTCATTTCTGTAATGCAGAGCTGAATTTAATCAGCCCTTCAGTGTCACATGATCCTTCAGAAATCATTCTGATATGATGCTGCTTAATATATATTTTTTTGTAAAAAGTTAAAAAAGAAAAGCATTTATTTAAAATAGAAATCTTTTGTAACAATATAGGCCTACACTACCATTCAAATACTTGGGGTCAGTAATTTTTGTCTTTCTTTTTTTGTTGTTGATAGAAATGAATACTTTTATTCAGCAAGAATGTGTTAAATTGATAAAAAGTGATACAAAGTAAAGACTTATATTGTCAGAAAAGATTTATATTTTGAATAAATGCTTCCTTTTTTTTTATTTTTTACTTTTTATAGTCAATGAATCCTGAAAAAAGTATCACAGGTTCCAAAAATATATAATAACTGAGTATTAAATCAGCACATTAGAAGGATTTCTGAAGGTTCACGTGACACTGAAATGAATAACACATGACAATAAAAATATATTTATTTTACATTTACTTTAATTAGAAGTCATTAATTGGAAAATGTATCAATATGCAAAAAAAAAGTCCATGTAAAATGTTTATATTTATATATCATACAGTTTATATACATTTCCAATGAATTATACATTCTTGTAAAGCTTCCAAATTTGAATATTTTCTGTGGAAAGTTTTTTGCAACCCCAATTGTGAGTCAGACACTAATGATTATGAAGAGGCAACAGCAAAGCTCAGACCATTGAGAGTGGGTGTCAAAAAGAGGAAAGATAACTGAGCGGTACCTTCCGAAAACAAAAGGAAGGAAATGTGCTAATGGACCGTGAGGTTTTGAATTCAGATGTTGTACAGTACAAATATGTAGGCCTACCAACCACTTCAAAAGAAGTGTGGTCGAAAGAGGTGGGGAATATCAGAAAAGAACAGCTCTAGCTCGACTGGAAGCTCTGAAAGAGATATTTTCCCTGTCAGTCAAAGATGATTTCAGTATAATCTCAGTGTCACAAATCCATAGAATCCTCAGAATTATGAATTCAGAATTATGATCACCTCCACATGTTGTCATTCATCAAGGACTGCCATATAAACCACCACCTCACAAGCACCCATGATCTGGTCTCTGACCATCCACATCCGCTCGGCAGTCTCAGAACAGCATTTACGTGCTAGTTGCGCCCTCTTGTGGCGATGCTCAGAATAACTACTCAACATTGAGTAATTATTGACATGTATGTAGAAAATGACATACACAGCAAGACAATTTCACTCACCTAGCCTGTCCTTTAAATCTCCGTGTAAAAAGAGCCGACCGTTGCTGCAGCCTTTATCTTACAGGTGTGGGGTCTTTCTTCATTTTTAATTTGTAGCTGATTCTCGATAGTTTGATACATTTGTTAGCGATCAAATATTCAGTATCTCTACTGTTCATACGTAGTTGGTACATCAGCGGTAGGAGTTCAAACTAATATCTCATAATATATGTTTCATTGGTTGATGTCCCAAGGGAGGCTAGCCTCCTCTGCCATGTTTCTTTCTCAACACTACTAATCGCTGAAAGTGAAATACTCGATGGTGATTGGCTAATTTATCTAGGCTACCAACGCTGTCTACGGCTATGGATTTTTATATAAACCAATAAAAAGAGGCAAGGCAAGGCAAGTTTACTTGTATAGCACATTTTATACACAGTGGCAATTCAAAGTGCTTTACACAGAAATTAAATGAAAATATTCGTAAGTGAATAAATTGTATATATATATATATATATATATATATATATATATATATATATATATATATATATATATATATATATATATATATATATATATATATATATATATATAGTACAACCCCTATCTGGAGTGGAAGAAAATGGAGAGTCAGGTTTATGTTAAAAATATTTGTCAGGTAACTGTGCATTTAAACTTTACCCTTACAGACAAATCTTCCTGGACTGAACCACCAGGGATATCTCTACAGATATATCCGCCAGAGCAGATCTAAACGGGTCGTCCTCGTGCCGGAGGGATTTCAATTTATCACGCTCCCGTCTCTCAACCTCTTCCACCCAGACAGTCTTAACAAAATAATAAAAATAATAATAAAACAAATGATTATATATTTTTTTAGATCAGGAAGAGCTGCAATTGTTTTTTCACTGTAAACCCTAATGCAATAATTGGTTTGAGTAGAGCAAACTCAAATTAAACAAATAAATCAAATGAACTTTTATTTAGAACTTTCTTTTTCTTTTGAGTTCACAAAACTAACACATTTTAAGTAATCTGAATTGTTGCATTGTTTTGAGTTTTATGAACTATGAGGTGGATTATGTGCCAGAGCAGCGATCGGTACACACACACTTAGACTACTCCAACGAGGGAGAACATTTAATAGGGGCTACAGGAGGTCCATTACCACTAAACAACACCCTGGTTGCTGGTATTGATCACTTTCCTGCCTATGAGGGGAATCCACACTTCTCTCCTGAAGTACTGCAGAGGCGCCTGAAGGATCTGGAGAAGGAGAACCATCAGCTCAGACATGACCTCAGAGAACACTCTGCAGCTCACTCTCCAAGACCACTGTCTCCCGGACGCTGATGCAGTTTAGTTTCAGTTATGATCACCATCATTATTACTAGCGCGAGACGAACGTGATGATAAAGCCAGTGCATCAAAGAAACCACACTTAATTAAACTGTTCAACTTTGGAATGAGTGGTCTATGAGTGGTGTGTGCATCTAACTCCTCCTAAACGGACATCATTTAATTGTTCTGATCGGACAATCTTTGGTGGTTGCCACCGGGTATTTATTAGCACCTAAGAGCTTAATAACAATTATTTTCAGTTTATATGGTAAATTCAGTCTGTTCATCATATAAAGCCATCAAGTCTGGACTAAACTGCTCAATTAATAAGAATTTATTTGTTTTACAATCTGTTTATGAACTTTTTGAAGCATCAAAGTGAAGAAGAACGAAAGTCTTACGGGTTTGGAAGGACATGAGGGTGACTAATTAATGACATTTTTATTTTTGGCTGAACTAACCCCCTAGTCTTATCGTTAAATAGGGCCCGGTTTCACAGACTGCAACATACAGTGCATCCGGAAAGTTTCACCCAATTTTTCCCTCAATTCTACAAACAATACCCCATAAAGTGGAAGAAGTTTGTTTTTAATCCTTGCAAATGTATATAAAAAATTAAAATGTATATAAAAATTATTCACAGCCTTTGCCATGACAGGTGTTCCTGTTTGCACTGATCATCCTTGAGATGTTTCTACAACTTGATTGGAGTCCAACTGTGGTAAATTCAGTTGATTGGACATGATTTGGAAAGGCACACACCTGTCTATATAAGGTCCCACAGTTAACAGTGCATGAGCACAAACCAAGCAATGAAGTCCAAGGAATTGTCTCTTGACCTCCGAGACAAGATTGTATCGAGGCACAGATCTGGGGAAGGGTACAGAAAATGTTCTGCAGCATTGAAGGTCTCAATGAGCACAGTGGCCTCCATCATCCGTAAAAGGAAGAAGTTTGGAACCACCAGGACTCGGGGGGAAGGGGCTGAAGCCTTGTTTATAGGGGTGTAACGGTACACGTATTCGTATTGAACCGTTTCGGTACAGGGCTTCCGGTACGGTGCTCGCGTGTACCGAACGGTTATGAATGTAATGTTTAACAGTTAACAGTCGGCTTGTTGTAAGCGCGGAACACACTTCAATCCGAGTTCCCACACGAACATATTAAGTATTCAGTCCATATTATCATGAAATTCAAACTATAAATGACGTTTTGATGCTCTTTAATGTGCGTGACTGATCAGTGATCACTAAACACAGTTCAAGTGGCCGCGCAGCGCGCGCGCGTGACCGCGATCATTTGTGAACGGTGCACGCGTCGAACGGTTATGAATGTAATCTTTAACAGTTCACTGTCGGCTTGTTGTAAGCGCGGAACACACTTCAATCCGAGTTCCCACACGAACATATTGTATTCAGTCCATTTTATCACGAAATTCAAACGATAAATGCCGTTTTGACGCTCTATGTGGCGTGACTGGTCACTGATCATCTGTGAAGGCGATCGATCATCTGTTACTAAAGATTCAAGAATAAACATGAATGACGATCTGAAGGTATGCTGAGGATACATTACAATTTACTGTCATGTAGCCTATATGTGGTGTAATCGCTAAATCAGTGTTTCAACTGCGGAAAGATGTCAATACAACTGCTTGTGAACTAAACAATGTCATGTACCGTTAGCATCACATTTACTTCAGGCAGTCATTCAGTGTCCACAGAATTTTATTCACTAGAGAAATCAACTCTTTCGCTAAATATGCTCTATATTAGCCGTTATATTCATTATATTCTACTTAACCTGTTAGTGATGTCTTGATTATTTCATGCATGTTAAATAAACCTGTCATGAAAATGACAGACACTGTATATAAATTATTATATTTCAACAACGATTTGGAGAAAAAAACTATTTTATAATTAGATTTAGAAGTTAATGCAAAACTGCCTTATGTTAAGTTTACATATTTGCACACAATGTGTTATTTGAGTGTTGATTATTATACCTAAAAATAAATAGCAACTGAATTGTAATAATTTACAGAAATATCTTAACCTGTTAAGCTGCACCCCCACTTTGGGGCTCACAGCTGAAAACGACCTACCTGAATTAAAACAATTATAGCTCCTGAGAACAGTGTGCTACAGGCACAATTAAGGTATCTTTGGAAAGAAGACACTTGGGACTCTAATAAAAAGCAATCAGAGTTGATATTTCTCAAACAGATAAAAAATTATAATAGTTGAAATGCCTCAAAAATTATTTGCACTACACAGAATGTTGTATTATTTCATGTAAAAATATATGAAAATAGACCTGGAGGAATCCAGTTCAGTTATGGATTGAAAGCCACACGACTTATCAGTTTATAGTTCAAGTTTGAGGAAGATATAATGAAAAATGTGGTTCCTGCAAGCTTTTTTCCAAGACTATGTCTGTTCCATTTCTCCCTCCGCCTGCTTGAGGCACATCCCCAGAAATGACATCTCCCAACTAAAACAATTGCAGTTACTGAACAATTTGCACTACATGCACAATTAAGGTATCTTTGGAAAGAAGACACTTGGGACTCTACTAAAAAGCAATCAGAGTTGATATTTCTCAAACAGATAAAAAATTATAATAGTTGAAGTGCCTCAAAAATTATTTGCACTACACAGAATGTTGTATTATTTCATGTAAAAATATATGAAAATAGACCTGGAGGAATCCAGTTAGTTAATGAATTGAAAGGCACAAGTGTCATCAGTTTATATTTAAAATTTGACGAAGATATCATGAAAAATGGGGTTCCTGCATGCTTTTTTCTAAGAATATGTCCAGGTGCCAAGAAACCTACAGGAGACTTGATAACCTAATGTTATGAAGTGTACTGCAAGCTGTTTTAGCCATCATATATGATGCTTGAATGCCTTTTCAACTATAAAATAATAGGCAGAACCATAAGACTTTGTATAAGTGATTTATTTGTACAACAGAACTTATAAAAATATAATAAAAATGAAATATTAATAAAAAAGAGCTAAACTTCTTTGCAACTGAAAATACAACAAGTAATATAAGTATAATAACTATAAATATAACTAGTAATATAAATAACAATATAATATAAATATATAGCTATAAAAACACACACAATTTGCAAATGTAAAAAAAAAAAAAACTTTTACTGGCCGATTCAGGTCTACAACAGCAAGTGCAGATCTTGAAGAATCTGAAAGCGTTCTTCTCTTTTCTGCTGGTTGGCTGGTGGTTGGATGCCATAGCTCATCTGAAGACTCAACCTGATGCCTGTAGAATGGCAAGGAAAGGAAAGAGAATTAGCACTGCATGTATTATTTCTGTATAGTTTGCCCATTCAATCAACAATCACACTGTCATCATTCACTCTAATTACAGGCCATCCCATGAACAATGAAACTGATGGGCAGTCGGTTAGACAGCATTCATATTGATGGACACCTATACATTCTCACACAGCCCAAGCATCAATCTAACGGCCGGCTATACAGTGAGCATTCATATTGACGGCTGCCCATACATTCGCACACAGTCCTACAATCAATCTAATGGCCGGTGATACAGTGAGCATTCATATTGATGGCCAGCGATAAAATCAACAATCACACAGATGGTCGGCCGTCCAGAACTTTTCTTTCTGTTTTTTGTAGCACAGGGGAAAAAAAAATGCATTTTATATATTATATATATATTTTTTTTCCTGTGTGTGCTTGAAAAAATGCTAAATATCAGTATATGTATAATCTATACTGGTATATTGTCATTTTTCTAGCACACAGAAAAACATAAAATAAATACAGTCTCAATATATATATATATATATATATATATATATATATATATATATATATATATATATATATATATATATATATATATATATATATATATAAACAATTACATGTGTTATATATATATGTTTTATTTACACACACATGGGGAAAATTATATATAATTTTTCCCCATGTGTGCTAGGAAAAATGCAAAATATCAGCATATGTATAATGCATACTGGTATATTGCATTTTTTTCTAGCACACAGAAACAATAAAATAAATACACATTCTCACACACATTCTAAATATACATAAACAACTACACATAGCAACTCACCGGTATATTATTGGATCAACTTCTCTGTCAACAATATCACCGTCATCGCTGTCTTGACTCTCCACATCGCTGCTTCGAGTGAGCTCCAATAAAGCATCTTCAGCACATTACAAACTTCTTTTGACGATCCATTGGATAATAAATTCCGTCCAGTTAGTAAGATTAGCAAACAGTTACTACAAAGAGACCGTCTGTACTAGCCCGTTAGCTCGTACCTGCCAAATGACGGGGAGGGGTCTGTGTGTGTGTCACAGTGGGTGTCACAGACTGCAGCATCTCGTGGGAGAGCGCGCCACATTCAAATGAATAAATATTCACGCCCATGTGACAAATATACACATGAGAGGTCTCGTTGGAATCGTGTGTTCATTGGCTACATTTTCTGTCAGTCATGACGATTCAATGCTTTTATTGGCTCCAGATAAACAGACATTATCATTGGATGAGCACGTCATGACATCAGCTAAAACTAGTGCCATGGTTGGATATTTTTGACTATATCGCGGCTATCTTTGCATGTTTTTGAGTGGGTTTAGTTGTATTATGTTCGTAACATTCAAAGCTATAAACCCATGCCACTTTATGCTACCGGGAGACGGTTTTTGGTGCATTATTTTATTGCATAACAGTCTAGTATGATACTCCGCTCCGCAGAAATGCGATGTAAACAAAGGATTAACCATCAATATTACACCGTTATTGTTTCGTTGGATTAAAATGCTCTATGGGATGTTATTCAGTGGACCCTCACCTTTCCATTCATTCTGGAACTTTTATCAGTGGATGCGTGTGTGGCTCGTAATTATGAAACTACTGGTATGTGGTCTTTTTTTCTTATCAATTGTTTTGATGTGTATTGCTTACATTCATGCAAAAATACAGCCGTTATAAGCTTTTCATTGAAAAACAGTGGTCTGTCCTCGATGCTTGAGGTTTAGACCTTTAGAATGATATATAGTTTGTCAAGATTAATGATGTTTTTTTACGTTAAATCTATTAACAAACATTACACTCGTGCTAAAAATAGCGCTTCAACCCGTGCACGCGCTCATGCAGCTTAAGGGGTTAAATAAACTTTTAGATATAATTTAATTCATTCAAGGACACTTTTTTCTTCAGTAAACCACTGTTAAATATAAAAAATAAATAAAAAGCAATTTTGTAAATCTGCTGTACCGAACTCGTACCGAACCGTGACTTCAAAACCGAGGTACGTACCGAACCGTCAGTTTTGTGTACCGTTACACCCCTACTTGTTTATACTTTCACCTGGCTCTGCAGCGCGAGACTCCGCTGACTTGATGCGCTCGCCGTTGCACTATTCTTTGAAACGACAGAGGGCGACTCGGAGTAATTGTTGTATAAATCACCAGGAAACACAGGTGAGTAGAAGTAGGCTCATGTACACAGGTGATGATATTTATTTTAGTACACTTCACCAAAAACCACACTACAAAAGAATCACGCAAAACCCAGTAAACCTTGATATTATTACTTGTGACATGAGAACAAAATGTATGCACACGTATACAACTAAATTAACAATCTCTTAAATATTTCCTAATTTCACAAAACATTTCGTTTCGTGATTTTAAAAAAATTAAACATGGATCTTTATTTTCAATAAAAAGGTTTATTTATGCTTTTGTAGACTCATTTTGTAAATATAAGCAACTAATTGGTACGTGCAAACTGAACAATCGCCCCCTATCGTTTCAAAGAATAGTGCAACGGCGAGCGCATCAAGTATAAACACCTCGTCCGTTTGGGGAGGAGCGCGCACACTCAGCGGAGGCTCGCGCTGTGGAGCCAGACGAAAGTATAAACAAGGCTTTAGTCAGGGAGGTGACCAAGAACCCGATGGTCACTCTGACAGAGCTCCAGCTTTTCTCTGTGGAGAGAGGAAAACCTTCCAGAAGAACAGCCATCTCTGCAGCACTCCTCTAATCAGGCCTGTATGCTGGAGTGGATAAACAGCACCTGAAGGACTCTCAGACCATTAGAAACAAAATTCTCTGGTCTGATGAAACAAAGATTGAACTCTTTGGCCTGAATGGCAAGCGTATGTCTGGAGGAAACCAGACCGTGAAGCGCTGGTGGCAGCATCATGCTGTGGGGATGTTTTTCAGCGGCAGGAACTGGGAGACTAGTTAGGATCGACACTGCATGAAAAGTGGGATTTTCGACCCCGTAAACGCCTGTATACTCCCGGAAATCTCCCTAATTTTCGGCAGTTTTCGACAATTTAGAGGCAGCGAACGTCGCGTTCGTCTGTGCCACAAATTGTCGTAAACGAACCATGACGTAGGTGGAGAGCCCCCCCCTCCCCCCTGAGAGACCGCGCGGAGGTGCGACGCCTCTAATTTGCATATGAATAGCAGCGAAACCAGAGAGTCAACGGCCTGACTTGAATTTACTCACTCACTATTGGCTGAAGCCACTACATTTAAAAAAGAAAAATCCCTCGTGATTGGTTGGCAGATCACTGCAAACCAATCATTATTGGTCCCCCTGGCTCATTATAAATGTAAACCCCAATAATAATAATAAATATATAATTTATATTGTAATAATTTGTTTTATATTAATGTTATTGTGCTATGAAGTATTCATACCATCAAGGAATTTATGGGAAAATTATACGGACCGTGCCGTTTATTCAAAGAAAGAGCTTCATTTATAAGCATACAGCTGTTCATTCAAAGAAAGGGCTTCATTTATAAAACACAGCTGTTTATTCAAAGAAAGAGCTTTATTGTTAAACACACAACTATGTACAGTGCAGCAGTAATGTCTCGTAATGTAAAGTTCGGCGTGTTCCAGGCTGCGAGAGGGCGGTGGCCGCACAATCCATCCAGACACCCCGTCAACAAAGCCGTCTTCCTCGTCAAACATGAGTTCAATGGTCGTGGACTTCCAAATGTCCACCTCATCCAGCACACTCTCGCTTCCAGCAACTGTAATACAATCCATAAAGACAATAAGCAACCTGAAAAATACTCACATTGACAAAAAACGGATCTAATATAATAAATCTTACCCTTTTTCTTCTTGATCGACTCCGAGCTAAACTTCGCAGTTTCCGCCTGCGATGTAAGTTCAGGTTGTTTGTATCTGAAGCTCCGGCGTGTCGATTCATAATACGTCTTACAGGCAGCTGGGAAACAATTACATGAGACTGGTATTAATAAAAACAGTCACGGTAAAATTAAACAAGGAATGAGAAACACATTAGAAGTTACTTACACACAATTTCGTCGTGTTCAGCGGTTAAATCTGGACTCGCGGAAATCGCTCCAAGCAGATAAGAGCTCACGGCTTCGTTATGAGGCGAGGATAGTCTGTGAAAACAAAATGTGCAGTTTTAAGCTCGGATCTATTAACGCATCCATTTCCTTATACAGCTGAATAAAAGCATATTCTTTAAATCGTAACGTTACATTACCCATGCTCTGGTTCATAGCGCCTGCAGTTTGCCTCAGAGTTGTGAAGACGAAGACAGCCTCCTGAAAATGAGTCCAAAAAGTTGGTCGCGTCCATGCAGAGTTGAAGACGGCGTCCTGTCATAGTTGATCACGAAAAAGGAAAGCAGCATAAAACATAGGAAATGTAAAAAAAAAAAAAGTTTAAAGCTCGTCTTCTACGCGTCATGGCCATGACCTCGATCTCGCACGTCATTGGACTAGGGCTCTACTATGGAACGCGCCCGGGGCCAAATCTCTTTATATGAAACGCGTGACTTATGACTGTTTTTTACGGTCTATGGTTTCAACGGTTTCAACACGCACTGTTTTCCGCGTCAACGCAGCAATTTTTTACTTGTTTCTTTTGTATGTGTAGACATGCACATTCTGGTCGTGTAACAGGCACACACGCACAGTCGACGCACAGTTTTAACATGTTAAGAAGACACATTTGAACGTGTTTCTTAACGCGCACATTCTGTATGTCGAAGTGTAATATATATTTTTTTTAAAGCAGACTTACCTTTAGATGTAGCCTAGGCTACATACATATTAATATAAGATATTAATTAATTGCTTAACTGACTACTGTGCTAGAGTAAAGTAGCCTAATGTTACAATGTATATTAAGTAAATGCTTAATATTATACAATTATTATAATTTATCTATATGGGTTATTGTTTGTTTTTTAAAGTTAGGCTATATATAATTTCTAAAAGTATATATAGGCTAATTTACACAGCACATATTTATAACTGAACACACACACACACACACACACACACACACACACACACACACACACACACACACACACACACACACACACACACACACACACACACACACACACACACACACACACACACACACACACACACACACACACACACACACACACTAATGTTTTTGTAATTTGGTGTTTAGTTTGTTGTATAGTTTGTTTATACTGTTCTGTTTTGTTTCCAGGAACATCTGATGAGTGCTATAATAAAATGACTTCATTATATTTAAAATATGTTTTGATATACATTTTATTTATATTATTAATATTTTATTTACCCATAAACGTGTCTTTAGGAAGCCATAAGTTATAGAGACAAGAATAACTTTTGCCATTTAAATGCCACATTAATTTACTGAGGACCCATACAGCCAATGATCATGTGTGAAAACACTTATACATAAATTGATCACTTAGAAATCAAAACTAAGGTTTGAGAAAGAAAGAATATGCATACAACAAAATATATTGTTTCATAGCAGCTTCAGTAACAAGTTCAAAACAAATTCTGCTGTAAACCGGCTCTAACAAGCCAATATAGTGTCAATATTCAGCTCAAGTGACTTCAGTGTTGATTCAGTTCAGCTGATTTCAGTTCAACTGTAAATTCCTCAGTTGTGCATATTAGTGTGTAGTTAGTTATATGCAAAAACAACATTTTTGGAAGAGTTAAAATAGTTTTGCACAAAGTGTTGCTTTTGCAAGCGATGTCTGATGTTTTGCATGTTGTGTTTTGTGTGTAGAGTTACAAGAAATGGAGCCGGATTTTCAGAAATTTTTTAACTCACGATTAACTAGATTAAGGCCTACTCTTGGCATAATTTAAACCCTGTCCAGGAAACCACCTCTTGAAAATCTGCATTGATAATTCATAAAATGTGGTGTGAGCTCAATTTAAATGACAATTACAGAAAAACACAATCTGACTTAACTATTAACACACAAACTTGTACTTTTCACATTTATGATTAAAAGCCATTTAGAAATCATTCACAGTGCAGGGTGGAAAAATTAATTTTGGTATGTAAACTGTATGCTTTACTTGATTTATTTGTGTGCTTTGGTTCATTGTCTTGTTGCATCACATAACCTCTCTAAAGGTTGAAGACATGACCTGTTGTCCTGTATTTTGTTTTTTTTTACATAACATTGGTTATTGCTAATGACATACAGAGTAATTAATCTACACTGTGAGCCCGGACAAGTTGAATCTACTTAAAAAATTGGAGCAAACTGGTTGCCCTAAAAATTTAGTAATGTGAACTAAAACGAGTACATTTAACTTAAATTTAAGTTAACATTTTAACTTAAACTTTAAACTTGTTTTAGTTAAAAAAATACAGAACCTAGATAAAACTCCCCCTGCTGCTACTCTGATTTGCATTTGTGTAGCTCACAGCATGTTCATTTACATGATAAAGCCTCCCCTAGAATTAAGGGGAGGGGGGGGTCATGGGGGGACAACTGCCAAGCAAGGCCCACGTCAATTTCCGACAGTTTTCGGTGTTGCCTGCAAATTGCCGTGCACAGTCGCAAACCTGAAGTTCCACGGCAATCTACAGTGCCACATACTGACGTTCACTACCCCCTGAAGCGGTGAACCGGCAGGGTTCGATCGAGAAAGACATTTGGTGTGCACTCGCATTTGCTGCCCCGTCGCAAGTCCCACTGGAGGCAACAGAGGCGGCACACGGCGGGAGCACAGCATTGATTTCCCCTCAAGTATGGGATGCTGGTTTGCTGGTCAAGTATGGGATGCTGGTTTGCTGGTCAAGTATGGGATGCTAGTTTGCTGATCAAGTATGGGATGCTGGTTTGCTGGTCAAGTATGGGATGCTGGTTTGCTGGTCAAGTATGGGATGCTAGTTTGCTGATCAAGTATGGGATGCTAGTTTGCTGATCAAGTATGGGATGCTGGTTTGCTGGTCAAGTATGGGATGCTAGTTTGCTGATCAAGTATGGGATGCTAGTTTGCTGATCAAGTATGGGATGCTGGTTTGCTGGTCAAGTATGGGATGCTAGTTTGCTGATCAAGTATGGGATGCTGGTTTGCTGGTCAAGTATGGGATGCTAGTTTGCTGATCAAGTATGGGATGCTAGTTTGCTGATCAAGTATGGGATGCTGGTTTGCTGGTCAAGTATGGGATGCTGGTTTGCTGGTCAAGTATGGGATGCTAGTTTGCTGATCTGCTGGTCAAGTATGGGATGCTGGTTTGCTGGTCAAGTATGGGATGCTAGTTTGCTGATCTGCTGGTCAAGTATGTGATGCTGGTTTGCTGGTCCAGCATGGGGTGCTGGTTTCATTCCTGAGTAAGAACATACTGACCCATAATTGTTATGTTGTTATTCTCCAAGTCATCAATATGAAATAAAATCAGAAACAGGTTTATTGTCTGAATACATTACACAAACTGCATATAAAACAAATGTGCAACAAAGAGAGGCAACATTCTTTAAAAATGTAAGGAAATTTAAGAACACAATTAAAAATATTTCAGAAGGTCTACACATTCAGCGCTACTTGTCATCTGTGTGAGGATTGACTAGATGACAGTTGCAGCACATAAGAAAGCTAATGTCAACAGTCTGATAAGTAAACCAAATCAAAAAGACTTCAAAAGCTTCAAAATGTAATTAATACCTTAAACCAGTTGTGGAGATTGACATTGTTCAGTTCAATCCACTTCTCTGGGTCGAGCTGCAGGCAAGAGCAAATAAAATCGCAGCATTCTGTGGAGAAAGATGGGAAGGACGTCTGATTATTATTTTAAACTTCACAAACGCCACTAGGCTCACGTGTTCCTTTTTTCTGCATAGTAGCTTTGTTCTATCTAGTAAGATTCAGAATTCAAATGATCCTTTGCTCAAATTAAGATCTCACCTTGAGACAAGCCGTCTCTGCTCCAGATGTTTTCTTTGAAGATCTTGTCGAAGTCTCGTCTCTTGGGACAATGCCCGCACAGTATTACAAACAACAGTATGCCGAGTGTACATAACATACTGTTGTTTGCTCCCCGTAATACCTGCCATTTATCCATCGCTCTGGAGGGAAGAAATCTTCTTTGCCTGGAGGAAAAAGATTTGTAAGTTTTGAGTAGAAAATTCATTACCTTGCAAGAAATAATTTGATTCTAAAGTGAGAAGCCATATATACCAGCAAAGGATGTGTAACCCACGGAGTTAAGCATTTCGCTGCATCCGAAGTCTATTAATTTGACTTCAAGAGTGTCCGGGTTAATCAGCAAATTTTGTGGCTTTATATCCCTGTGGAACACTCCACGCTGGCAGCACGTCTGCACTGCAAATATTGTCTGCCACATGATAACACGGGCTAAATCCTCCTTATCCATGGTGTCCGCGCAGCTCATTAAAAAGTCATCCAAGGACTGACACAGCATGGGCCGCTCCAGCACCATGATGTAGCGGTCAGCCTCGTTCTGCCAGTCCAGAAGCTGGATTATTTGAGGAACCCTGGGCTCATTTGCTTGAATATGTAGAGCAACCACGAGCGGAACTGGTGTGGTATAACAGTCCTAGAAAAAACACAGATGTTATGAGGAGCAGAAGGATTTAGACTAGTCCTGGACAAACTGTTGACAGTGGTAGTTTGTCTATTCAAAAACCTGCTAATATGAGATGTATGAAATTAAAAAGCAGTGGCTGAGAGGAAAAACAGAGAGAGCACAGACTACTTACAATGCTGACAAATCTTGCATGATCTTTGGAGCAGAATTTCACCGCCACCTGATGAAAGAGAAAAGAAAAAGATTTGCGTTAGAATTAATTTGTTCGAAGTTCACATATTTCAATCATTAAACCTGAACAGACATGTACAGTTCCATAAATAAAGTTTTAAACATGTAGAGAATGGGCGTCGTAACCATTGTATGTGGGTGGGACAAGACCCACCCTCTTTTTACGATCAATGATATTGGACCCACTCACTTTTATCGTCTCTAATTCAGCACATGTCTGTTCACATACCCCTAACAGATAAATACTTATTATTAAACACATGATAGAAGCTTTATTTCCACTTTTCTAGTATTTTCTTCGTTTTTTTTGAAAATAAATGCCTTTCCGTTCTGATATGTGATGGGAAAAGGGAGTGGAGTGAGTTCGGCAAAAGGCGGATTTGAACCTTGGTTCGATTTGCGTCAAAACTTGATGCCATGCGTCTTACCCCTGGACACTATTGGTGCTCTTGATAATATGGTGATTTCCATAGTTTTCTTCTGGCCCAACCAGACGCAAGGTGGTATATTTGTTCTTAATGTAAATGGTATCTACTCCAGTAAAATGTTTCTGAGAGAGGACCCACCCACATTATTTTTGCTTCCGATGCCCATGATGTAGAGCATGTCTGACAATTTAAACAGGTCTTGACAATTTAGACATGTCAAGTGCACTAAATAAGACACACTAAGAGTGCTTGGATAAGAGAGAGTCAGACGAGTATAATACAACAATAATTATCTAGATAGATATTGTAAGTAATAAAAATTGATACCTGAAGGTTATCTTTCAAACGAGTTGCTGCATGAACAGTTCCAAATCCTCCTCGACCCAGTTGAATGCCGATTTCATAGCGGAGGAAATTGATGTCAGTTAAAAGAAAAAGAAGAGGTGTTGACATGAAATGTCAAGCAGTGACAGCAGCTACTTCATCTAAAACTATCTCAACAAGATTTGTCTGATTCATATATTAATTGAGATAATACATTGAATACTTGTGTCATTAAATTCATCACTACAGGACTATTTAAGAAAACTGTAGTAGGCATTACAAAAAATCAGTGTAAAATGTACAACTTCACCCATACATACACACATTTAAAGGGTCATGAACTGCTGTTTTACATTTTTTTATACTGTTGTCTGAGGTCAACTTATGACGTTTGCGTGGTTTTTACATTCAGAAACATCGTAATGAATAAGTAATAGGCTATTTCTGCCTTGGTTTTGAGGCACAGAAGACTTGGAAGTAAACACCCACGGCTAGGATTGCATATTTAATGAGCTTCTGCTCCCCTGTCAGTAGCCGCATTTCCATTACGGATTTGCGCAAAACTTTGCGATATTTTCTAAAAGTCGATAAAAAATATTGCGAAATGACAGCATTTCCATTAACTGATGTTATGCGACTAAAACAATTTTTTTTCTCTTGAGATAAATCATTCCAAAAATCATGCTACATATGTTGTTAGGTTTATGTATATCCCAGTCACCGCACGCCATTATTTTTAATGGAAAGAGACATGTGTGTAATCCAAGCACTGATGGCAAGGAAAGCACCTTATACTTGAGCGGCACATATGAGGTGTTATGATAAATTGTGGCATTTTATATTCTATTGTTTTTTATGAGTTTAATAAAGAACTCGTCTTCTGTCCAAACATACCATCATCTGTAAAGAATGATCGACTTTTACATATGCCAGATTATTGTGACGCATTGCCACATACAGAGATGAGCGAAAAGTTTGAATTTGCATGGTGGTAACTCAAAGGTTTTTTTTACCACTTCGTTATTTTGGCTTGGAATTTAGTTTGTTGGAATATAAACTGAATTTAGAAATGCTTTTGAAATTAAAAACTATGCGTTTAATAAACAAAATATATTTTTGAAATGAAGACAGCGTTTGGAGTGGAGTGCAAAATAATCAGTTTCCTGAGTCCACAGCCTTTGCTGTTATCTTGCACCTATCTGTATGGCTAAAAATGACGGAGTATTGAGTTTCCGCTGGAATAAGGAAAAAATCCATCAAAAAGGCGCCATCAACACACTTTACTCACATAAGTGTGTTGCACCGTTCCTGTCGGATCCAATATAGAAGGCACAGCATTGTGTTTTAATCTCAATATGTCTGCAAATCCAGTCTCGATCTCTATCTTGTTTACAGTTGATTCCGCGGTGAAATGAAGCGAACAAACGCAATGTCTTACGCACGTGAGCTGGAACCGGCATCGTTTAGCTCCACGAGTCGGTGGCCGGGCTTGAGGCGGTGCTTCTGTGTCCTATTACGCAAAGGAAAGTTGATTTCTCAATTCATCACCCCTTTAAATTAAATCTTTAAAAAAAAGTTAATTTCTGTTAGGGCTGCACAATATATCGAAATTATCGAAATATCGCAAATGTACATATCGCGATATGCATATCGCAAGGGCACACAATATCTGAATGATTTTAATAGGCTACTTCAACATTGTGAAAATGTACGTTTTAGGTTGGCGCATTATAGAAAAGAACAGACTGGGCACACGACTGTTACTTATGTGACTTGCTTGGTGTTAAAATGAGTTATTAAACATAATAACTTGCAAAAAACAACTCCATGCAGCCTCACGCTGTCTGCTGTCTGACACACACAATGAAACTTGCGCACAAGCTTTTTTAGTGTCTTGTTACACTGTCAAATACACAAAGTTATGTCAAAATGGCTGTCTTGACTAATATTCATGTAACACAGTCGGTTATGCTTTAAGTGAACAATATCAGTTGGGGAAAGAAACCGAAAGCATGTCAATAGGATCTGTGCATTAGGCCTTAAAGTGACAGTGAACCTGCCGCTGACTGTCAAACTACAAAAGAACAAGACAAAATCACTCAGTGCTATTGGGCTGAATAACCTTTGTAGCTTTATTATTTATCAGTGTATATGTAATTAATGTGAAGACTACTGTTTTTAGTTCTTATTTTGAATTACAAAGATAAATTCAAATAACAAAAATAATCGTCCACCCCTAGTTCATGTGAGTTTGTGTACCTGGATGTTCTTGATGTTAAGTTTAGGTCGATATAACTATATGTTACCAAGTTTTTTTGTATTTAAATATTGGCATTACATTTTTTGTTTGTTTACATTGATGTTAAAATTATATTGACAGATTTGTAACATACATTTTTGGCAAAACACTGCTGGTCACTTTCAGAAGTTGTAGCGACGCTTTCTTTCCAGAAAGAATGTGAAACACATAAATGCTATCATTCTCAGTTTTTAAATAAATAGATTTTACACACTTAAAGCAATATCGTATCGCATATCGAATATCGCATTGTTTAACAAGGATATCGCATTTTTCTTCAATATCGCACAGCCGTAATTTCTGTATTATTTTTCAACTACCCTTCAACAAAGCATGTTCTAACAGCTGATTAAAGTGTGTGTGTGTTTTTATGTTAGGGTTTTGTTAACAAACTGACCCATAATTGTTCTGTTTTTATCCTGCAGCTGGCTCAACTGAGCTGGCTCAAAGGTGTCGGTAGCGCTGTAATAGACATCGTCGTCACTATCGAGTCCTCCTCATCAGTGAAAGGTCCTCCAGTGACCGGTCTTGACTCCGGTCATCATCCACTTTAGGCTCACCAGTGATTGGTTCCTCTGTACAGAGTACTTCAGGGTCCTGATAAGAAGGCTCATCTAAAGATGGTAATGACATAAATATTACAGTATTAATAAAATGACTTCAACTGTGCTTCAAAATTTTGACTTTCCCCCAAAAAACCTTGAAACAAACATAAGCGTAGAGCCAGTGCAGACTCCAATAAGCAAAAAAGAGTTACATAACATGAACATCTCACTTACCATCATCCACGTTTTCCTCTTTACCATCTTGGGTGCTGCTGACTTTTTGGCGTTCCCGCAGGTAAAGAGCGCACAATCCTAATAAAGTAAACAGCATTTTGATGCCTTAGGCTAATCGCCGACTGTCACAGCAAGATGCCAAGCGAGGTCAGTGGTTTGTTATTTATCGGTGCGTGTACAAATAAAAATGGTGTAATATTGGCAAATCAATTGCGCAATAAATAAATGTATTTAAAATGCAAGCGAGTTGTTGAGATTTACTAAATGAATCGAGTGAAAGACACAAGAAACACGAGAAGGATCATCAACGAACAGCAAGTGGTGCAGATATAGACAAAGCAAGCCTTTTAATACCTGTGTATATTAATGTATGTAAGCCATATGTATTATGTAACACGGTTTACCTTATTAGTAGTATTATTCTTATTATTTAGCCCGAAAATTGCCTGTTGAATATTATAGGTTGTATTTTTTAAAACAGAATGAATATTTTTGAAGTAAAATCTGAGAGGTGATTGTGGATTATTGGATTTTTAATAATGTGTGTGAAATGGTTTGAATTGAAATACTCACATCTTAAATATACTACAACCACAATATACTTTTCCAAGTAGTGCAATTCAACAAGCTTTTTTGTTTCAAAAATATGTGGCATTATTTTACTTCCATATGTAGCTTATATCTTAGCCATAGACTAAAAAAATATGGACGTGTCCGTGGCGTCACCCGTAGGTTTCTGAAGAGAGTTTTTGGCTGCGTTCGTGCAATGTAAGCAATGACATACATCCAAGTGAACGTGACGGAGGGAAGTTAACGAGTGAAGGGCATAATGAAAACCAACTGGAACGCAGCACCAGAAGCCTCATAGTCAGCCGTTGCCATCTTGGCAGCGTGTCACCGCACGTCACTCTCGGATAACAGAAAATGGGCAAATAGGCGGGACGTGGGTGGAGCTGAGGTGATGTGATGACTAACAGACAGCAGACAAATGGCTATCCACCTGTCACTCAAAGTGGCCACGCCCTTAATTATGAAGAACTTTAAGGCTTTATATAATGTAAATGAATGAATTATAAAAAATGAGTTATTCACCCCCCTCACAGTCGTCATGAAGGGCAAAATTAGCCGTATAGTCCAAAACCACAATTTGTCCCAGACTGTAAACATGTGTTCTTCTGCTGTAAAGTTGGGCATTTTAACATGAGCTCAATGAGATTCTGCTCCTTCTGGAGTCTGCCTCTAGTGGCCAGTCCATGAACTGCAGTTTAAGTCACTTCCGTATTGGCTTCAAGAGAAACTGCGGGAGATTGCCGTTTTATCTTAGCCTATAGGCGTGGGGTTATCCTTCATTTTTAATTTAATTTGTAATTAAATTACAAATTACAAATGTTTGAATGGTAGTTTGATAAATGTGTTTGTGATCAAATATTCAATATCTCTACTCTTCATACTTAGTTGGTACATCAGCGGTAGCAGTTCAAACTAATAATACAATTTACATTTCTTCAATCATTGGTTGATGCACAACCTAAGGGAGGCTAGCCTCCTCTGCCATGTTACTTTTCTCAACACTCCTAATCGCTGAAAGTGAAATACTCTAATTTTTGTACCAACAGAGGCACAAGTCTACGGCTATGGATTAGCCTTCCCCTCGCGTTTCACAGATTCAGCACATTTGGGGAAGAGCGCGGGTTGTTACACAATAGGTGAAATTACAAACAATAAATACATTCGGAGACATGAAATAAATAACTGCTAATTTTATTAACATTAAAATGTCCATTCTGCAGTTTAATAAACTAAATTAATTTCA
>JARQWZ010008778.1:0-24688 GCA_033150135.1 Gobio occitaniae
ATTGGCGAACGCGGAAGCAGAGGAAAACAAAACACCAGTCACAAATTAGAAGTCTAAAATGAACATTTTTTAAGAGAAGTGTCAGAGCTTGAGTTTGTTGCCCGGCCCTATATTTGTTTGACCCGCGAGAGACGACAAAGCTTACGCTACACCTACTTCCTACGTCATACATCGCGCCAGGGGTTACTCTTTTGGCATCTGCCGGAAGCTAGTTATTTTAGTGTATAAATATGGATATTTTTCTTACAAAAACCCATCGTTTTGCTTCAGAAGGCCCCCTGGAGGTGTATGGATGAATGGATGCACTTTTTTGCACTTCAAAATCAGGACCATTATAAAGCTTGGAAGAGCTATAGATTTTTATATAATCTCCAATTGTGTTCGTCTGAAAGAAGATAGTCATATACACCTAGGATGGCTTGAGGGTGAGTAAAGCATGGGATAATTTTCATTTTTGGGTGAACAATCCTTTTAAATATATTCAGATAGAAAGACAGTTATTTTAAATTGTAATATTTCACAATATTACTGTTTTTACTGTATTTTTTATTAAATAAATGAAACCCTGGTGATAAGACACCAAACTTTTGAGTGCATACAATTTAATTGACAGTTTTAAGTACTCGGTTTTCCTCCTGGAATACTGAGGAGTCTTACTGCCACAGTAACACACAATAAGTATGTACAATGGGACTGTGCACTTGCAATGAATCGCTCCAGTTTGTTTCTGGCCAAACAGAAAGTGGTTGTCAGGAGTTACCTGTCCATGCGGACATTATTCAGACTGCGAATGTCTCTTGTTTTACACAGAGGATAATTTTAAAGTCTAACCTGTTAGTAAATTCCCAGATAATGACTGTATGAATGTAGCCTTTAAGTCTTGTTCTGACAGCCACTAAAAGTGGAGCAGTAAGTCGCAATAATAACAGGCTGTTCTCCACAACAACAAAAGGCTTTCCTCAGGCTTTCCTCAAGATTATCATTACTAATTATTGAGGATAATTTACTTCAGGATTTGGCTCAGGCTTGAGTGTATCAGAAGACAAAGCAGCTCAATTTAGGGTTTTGGCGTATTATTCTCTTTTTCTTAAATGCTGTTCTTTTTCCATTCTCCATTTTCAGAGTGAGAGAGAAATGTAGATCTCATTTTGCTGTCAATTAGATGCTGACTGGGAAATGAATGGCGATGGCCACGAGTGAAGCGATATTAGATCTCGAGATGGGATTAAGTCTTTGATAGGCACCAAGTGCTTACACCACCTCAACTTAATGAAAAAGACATTTCACAAACAATCCCTAGGAACAGAATAATAAGGAAGCTCAATATAAGCCGAAATTCACCAGGCAACGACGTCCAACTGCATATGTAGGGCTCTTGCAGCATTGCTTAACAGGGGAAGAATTTAAAAGAAAAACTTTTCCATATGTTGTTAAAAGCTAAAGCCCAGCACTTTGTCTTGTATACAAGAGTATGCAAGAAAAAAAATCCAGAAAAAACAATTTAACCTCACTATATACACATCTCACACACACACCAATCAGGTGTAACATTATGACAGGTGAAGTGAATAACACTGATTGTCTCTTCATCACAGCACCTGTTAGTGAGTGGGATATATTAGGAATCAAGTGTTAGAAGCAGGAAAAATGGGAAAGTGCAAGGATTTGAGCGAGTTTGACAACGGCCAAATTGTGATGGCTATATGACTGGGTCAGAGCATCTCCAAAACTGCAGCTCTTGTGGGACGCTCCCATTCTTTAGTGTTCAATATCTATCAACAGTGGTAAAAAAAAGGAACAGTGGTGAACCGGCGACAGACATGTTACTTTGACACATACCACCTATACCTAAGCATTGTTGCAGACCATGTACACCATTTCATTTTCCCTGGTGGCTGTGGCCTCTTTCAGCAGGATAATGCGCCCTGCCACAAAAGCAAAAATGGTCCAGGAATGTTTGAGAAGCACAACAACGAGTTTGAGGTGTTGCCTTGGCCTCCAAATTCCCCAGATCAAAAAAAAAATGCTGTAAAAACAGTACTATTGTTTTCTATTTTAATACATTTTAAAATTAGTACAATCTATTATTGTAACGGCAAAGCTTCATTCATCAGTCTTCAGTGCCACACGATCCTTCAGAAATCATTCTAATATACTGATTTCGTCCTCAGTAAATATTTATTCTTATTATCAATGTTGATACTGTGCTGCTTAATATGTCTGTGGCAACCAATATGCATTCATTTTCTTTCATGATACTTTGAGCACAAAGTTCTAAAGAACTGCATTTTTGTAAAGCCTTTGCTGTTAATTTTTGATCAGTTCAATCCAGCTTTTGCTGAATATAAGTATTAATTTCTTAATACTCTTCTTACTGACCCCTAACTTTTGAAGTCATCTTTGTTTTCAAAGCAGCTTTACAGGAATAAACAGCAAAATAATGATTCAGTGATAAAAACAGAGTTTAACTTTGCTGTAAAGCAGCTCTAAAAATGAAAACAGTGTCATTGATCTGCTGAGGTCAGTTCAGTGTTGATTCAGTTCTGTTCAATAACTGTGTAAATATGAAATTTAGCTATAAAGCAGCTCCTTAGAATTAAGTTCTAAGTTCTAAATTAAGGTCTCGGTACAGTCAAATCAATAATATTGCTGAATATTATGTGTGGCCAACTAAGCATGCCAGAAGTGACACTGGCTAGGAACCTAAACTCCATCGGTGACATAAATGGAGAAAACAAACATTGGGTGTTTAACCAGGCTCAGTCGGGGGACCTGGGGCCTGTTTCAGTAAGGAGGTTCAACCAACTCTGAGTTTAAACCTGAACTCTGAGTTGACTTACTCTGAGATGGGAAACTCTGAGTTTTGGGTTTCAGAACAGCTGAATTGAGGTAGTTCAATCAACTCTGAGTAGACTGACTCTGAGTTAAGCTCATGCACTCCAACTATGAAAAGCCACGATCAATGGAGCTCCGAAATTACGATTCACCATGGCAACAGCACCCAACAAAAAGATGTTTGCATACTTCTGGGTCAATATGTAAGTTTAATTCTTAATTATTTTAATTAAGTTTAATTTTCATGGTATCCAAAAGGCAAAAAAAGAATGTGGCAGCAGCTAAAAATGAAAAATAAAAACATAATTCAATCAGGTAAAGCTTTAAGCATAAAATGTTCATGGGTGTTGGGTGTAATGACTTTACAAACATTTGACATATTAATTAAATATCATTCAGTGTCCAATGTGCAGCAGCTTTTCCCACATAGACCCTTTTCACAGTGATGACGTGTTTTAATGGTCATCAATATCGTAAATCCTGCAACGTTATTTGTATTATTTTTTTTTTAAAACGTATGTACATTTATAACACTAATACTTTGTATTATATTACTTTTGCATCATATTACAAAAAACAAGTTACCGCTGCTGTGAGAGTGTTTCTAATACAGTGTCTATGGGAGTGATGGTGAAAATTAACATCTTTCTCTCTTTCCACTTCCGTTATCAAACTCACTCTATTTTTTCCCTCTTTTTGAAAGTTGTTAAATCACTATTGTGGAGTTTTTCTTTTGCTATTTGAGCAAATGGGGACACAAAAAATATATATTTAATTTATTCTTTCATTCACCGCTATAAAAGTTAACCCTATGACGACCACTGACAGATGAAGAGGAGATGGAGGAAGAATATTAACATCCAACAGGAAAAAGAATAAAGTATTTGTAGGAAATAAAGATGACCATAAAAATTTTATTTAATGTATTTAACAGCGGTACCAATTGATATTTGTACTTGAAATACGACCAAAATACTCAGTAAAAAAAGCATTTGTGCAGTTTGAATGAATGAATAAACTATTTAAACACAGCTGGCGCTTTAAAAAAGGGGAGGAGACTGAAAGAAACTCTGGGTTTACCAAAGAAAACCTGCTCCTGACCAGGTTAGGTTCACAGAGTAAGTTACCCTGGTAACTGACTCTGAGTATAAGTTACCTCTCTTTCAGAAACGGGCTTGGCTTACCCTGCTTTCTCGGGTTTGACATACCTCCCATTCTGAAACAGAAAACCCAGAGTTTCCCTTATTTCAGGGTTAACATACTCAGAGTTTTCACTTAACCTCCTTTCTGAAACGGGCCCCAGTTCTCCTCTGGCCAAATGGACCAACATGGTGGTTATTATTCCAGGCTGCATCACAAGTCAGATTGGTATCATTCAGAACATTTCATCCAGTCAATAAGTCAGATGTTGAATTAGCATCCGCTCTGATGGATTCAATAGTTAATTCAGCAACAAATTCATCAGATTGATTCAATATAGTCGGTATCAGTCATTTGTCATTTTAAGCAGTTAATTAAAATAACCACTAATAAGAGTAATTTGCTTACAAATCAGAATACACTGCTCACACATGGTTATTTTTGATTCATTAAAAAGGATCAGTTCAGTCAAATCATTTGTTCATGAATCAGACAGGCCTGGTTCTTGGCAGCTATAGAAGGGTGGGCTGGCAGATATCTTGTGGGCTTTTTAAATTTTTTTATTTTTTTTTTGGCAGAGAGATATAGAAAGGTAGATAGATAGATTTTCTACTGTACCTTAACTATTCTTAAAAACGTGTTTATTAATGTTACTTGTTTATTAATATCAAACATTTTATAAAATCACAGCTCTCCAGTTTATCTTATTGTCACTATAAAATGCTACCATTTTAAGTTTTCTATTGTCCAGTGAGAAATTGCCACGTACGGAAGCCTACTTTTGCTATTGTAACATATTTGTTCACATAGAACCTGTTTTTTTTCCATCAATCGTTTTTCCATTCCACTACACTACTTTTCCATTTTTTTTGTCAATGTAAACACGCACACTTGGATGTGTTTGACAGCTACGCACACATCTTGCGTCCATACTTTTGGCCTTGTTTAAACTTTTGCCTGGTTCCGCAGCGCGAGCCTCCGCTAACTGCGCATACTCCTCCCCAAACGGACAAGGCGTTTATACTTGACGCGCTCGCCGTTGTATTATTCTTTGAAACAACAGAGGGCAACTCGGAGTAATTGTTCTATAAACCATCCTGAAACGGTGGTGAACACAGGTGAAGATATTTATTTTAGTACACTTCACCAAAAACCACACTACAAAAGAATCGTGTAAAACCCGTTAAACCTTCAGATTATTACTTGTGACATTAGAACAAAATGTGTGTACACATGTATACAACTAAATTAACGAGCTCTTAAATATTTTCTAATTTCACAAAACATTTTCATTTAGTTTCGTAAACATTTTTTATTAAACATAGATCTTTATTTCCATTAAAAGGGCTCATTTCTTTTGTAGGCTCATTTTGTAAAATATAAGCAACTCATTTAGAAGTGCAAACTAGGTGTCAGTGTGGTGAGCTGTACTGCTCGGCCAGATTTGCCTCAAACTCGTGCATCTTCTGATGTGGAGCCGTGTGGAAAGTTACAAAATTTGCCATGCACACTAGCAAGCGAAATGGGGTCTCGCGCTCTCAACGCGCATGACTGCCCACTCCGCGATGACGTCATTTTTGCAGGGCACACTTTTGTGCTTGTGCAGACGAGTAAAGTATAAACCAAGCTTCATGCATGACGCAGGGTTCTAAAAACACGGTGCTCAAGTTAAAGCAAGTTCAACTTTTTAAAAATGCATCTCTAGACCTGCACTGACATGCGTTCTTAACTGCAAAACGCATTCTGTGTGAATGGCCAGTAACTGATCGAAAGATAAACAGCACATTTTTATTTCAGTGTTGTCACAGCAGACAGTTTGCCTCGTTCTAGGGCTGTGCAATTAATTGTATTTTGATTCCAATTTCAGCTTGCAACAATTATGAAAACAGGATAATCGAGGTAAAGCGATTATTGTGCTGCTGCCGCATTTCGTCCAGTGGACCATCATTTCCTTCACAGCGGTGCAATTTTGTTTCTCCCCAAGCCAAGCTTAAAGAGCACCTATCATGGAATTTTGAAATTTACCTTTCACGTAGTGTGTAACATAGATCTAAGTGAACAAAAACATCCTGCATAGTTTTGAAATATGACAGTACACCGTATTTATAGTTATTTTCTTTCAAAAGTAAGAGTCGACTCTGAGTCATTTTTAAGAATCGTTAGAAGACCGAAGCTTTTTCTCTGACTAGATGACGTCAACTTGTCAAGTTATTTGAATACGATACGCCCAATTATTGCTCCTAGACGCCAGTGAAAACTAGAAAACATCATGGCGACGAGACGCTGTGTTCTGAAGTGCGACTCAAAAGCAAACTTTTTTCATCTGCCCAAGGATGAGCATTTGAAGACTAAGTGGCTTGAAGACAAACCATACATCGTCGCGATTGAGTGTTTATTAGTCGTCAAATGTATGTTTCGCAATCTCAGGAAGCTTTTATTATGGACTTCTATTATGGCACATGGTATCTTCTTCGTCTGTCTGTACATGGACTGCATTGCATGTGCACAGAGCGCCCTCCGGCTGCCAGTATGAATTGAAAACAACACATAAGAGACTCAATCGCTCATGATTAGGCTATATCTGCGCATTTTGAGGAAGTATTGAATAAAAAATACTCCTCTGTTTAGAAATTTGACACAGACATATGAGAATCTATCAATATGTCTCCTCATCTGCACACTTTTGAACTAAAAGCCCTTAGGGATGTTGATTTGTCGCGAGTCTTCGTGAGGAGAATAGAGGAGTTTTTTTATGAATGAGATCAGCGGAGGCTCATATTACAATCAAACGGTACAGACGCGGTTTTCATATTCATAACTCCTGACACATATTAACAAATTACTGTCACTATAAGACTTTGATGGGCGTTCCGTTTCCGAAAATATCTGCACAGACTATACCAATCACAACTGACTGGGTCATCGGACCAATCACCGCAGATTAGCGTCACGTAAAGGCGGGGTTTTGAAAAGTGAATCACTAAAGGAATCATTTGAGAATCGCTGTCAAAACAGGTAAAAATAAATGCATATTATAAGAAAACTAAAGTCTTTTTTGTCATTGCATGCATGCAAAAATGTTGTTGGGGACTTCTAAAACAATATTTGGAACATTTTAAATGCCATGATACGTGCTCTTTAACATCCAAATCAGCAGAATAAGTGAGTGATGTAAAATGCAGTCCACTGCCGTTAAACTGCGGGATGTGCATGAGGTTGCGCATTAAGCTGTGAAAAAGATGCTGTTCCTTATGTGGACGCCTGTGTGCACACTCCGAGACGAGGCAGAACCATAGTAGACTGTAAAAAAATATGGACGTAGTGTCCGTGACGTCACCCATAGGTTTCTGAAAAGCAGTTTTTGAAGCCTCAAAAGTAGCCATCTTGCAGTGCCTCACCACGCATCACTCCCGGATAGCAGAAAATGGGCAAAGAAGCGGGACGTGGTGGAGCTGAGGTGACGTGATGACTAACAGACAGCAGACAAACGGCAATCCACCTCTCACTCAAGTGACCACACCCTTAATTATGCAGAACTTTAAGGCTTTATATAATGTAAACAAATGAGTTATAAAAAAAAATTCACCCCCCTCACAGTTGTCATGAAGGGCAAAATTAGCCGTCTAGACCAAAACCACAATTTGTACTAGGCCGTAAACATTTTCTTCCTCTGTAAACTTGGACATTTTAACATGGGGCTCAATGAGATACTGCTCCCTTCTGGAGCCTGTCTCTAGCGGCCAGTCGATGAATTGCAGTTTAAGTCACTTCCATTTTGGCTTCAAGAGAAACTGGGGGAGGTTGCCATTTGGGCAGAACGCATATAAGCGAAGTATACTATGGGCTTCAGATATGCACCTAGATGGTCAAATAGCTGGCCAAAAATATGTCGAAATGCCGTTTGGTAGGTATCCTTGTAAACACAGTCGGTTATATCTTAAGTCAATGTTAACATTTGAGAAAGCGTGTTTGAAACCGTATAAATGGATCCGTGCAACTCTTAAAGTCACAACAGCAACATGACTGCTGCAGTCATTAATGTTAATCTAACAAGAAAATACATAGATAAAATCCCTCACTGCTCTTGAATGAATAACTTTTGTAGTTTAAATAAGGATTCGTTTATATTTAACAGCCGATATTTCAGCTAAATGAATGTTATTGCGCTGAATATTAATTGTCTCCCTCTCTACTGCGTTCTGCCTCTCTACTGCATTCTGAGGGCATACCCAACTAATCGATAATGAGAATCATTGTCGATTACTTTGATTATCGATTACTATCGATTTGATCGATTAGTTCAGGAAACGCTGCTATAATTAGGGCTGGGACAATAAATCGATTTTGAGATTTTCGATATGCATCCCGATTTTCTCTCCAATAGATTCTGAGCTTAACAGCAGATTACGCTGTGTGCTTTAGAAACAGCCATACTCTGCTTGCTTCCAATTCCTTATAAACATCGCTTGAATCTTCCATAAAATAATATACATTTCGAACAGGTTGAAATAAATTACAACGGTGTTCGCAGTGGTCTGTGTTTACATTAATTTTGCATCATAAAAGCATTCTGAGGTGCAAGTACATTTAACCACTTACTCATCTCGCACACAGCCGAATCAAGCCTGCCGCACTCGCCCTGATAAGTGAAGCCAAAGCGTCTCGATCGTCCCCAGGTGGTTGGTCCCAGTATAGGTCATAACCCCCAATAACCCGACAAACTAAACAATCAAATTACACTTCAAATAATTTTTTCCCAAAGATGGTTTCTGTCCTTATAGGCAGTTTTTAAATCATGCCGATGTCATTTCAAGTGTTTGTTTTTTTAAATAAGCTTGGTTTTAGTAAGTTATTTGATGCTATAAAAACGGGGGTGCGACGTCATGATTGACAGCTCCGCTGTTTGTCTCAATTGTCCCTGCCCTAGCTATAATAGGGCAACACCGATTGAAATATCGTAGTATATCTTAACTTTTTAAAAGTTTGAAAGCCAAAAGACTTTTTCCATGGTGTCCAAGCAGCTGACAGTAATTTATTTCTTTCTCCTTGTGTAACATGATAAAGCGTTTGCCCTTAAAATGCAACAAAGCAACTAGTCACATCACAGAAACGGCACCTTTTGGTTCCTTCACTAAAACACACTGAGAATACTGATAAAACCACAAAATAAAACCGTCTCAGAAAAGGAATGAGTTAGAAACAGCGGCCTTAATCTGACAAAAAATAGAGAGGGAGACGAAGAGCAAAACAGTGTTGAGAATGAAGAAGAGAAAGAGAAAGACAGGTGGAGAGATGCGTTGGAGAGATTCTGGCTTTCTCTCCTCCCCCGTCACTACTCTCCCTAATGAACGACTCTCTCTGATACACTCTTTAATGCATGTTTAAGGCTTTGCCATGGACGGCTGGCACAGTGCTGATAAGGCTGCATGCGTTATCCAGTTCGACAGGCTGACTCGTCCACGCCGGCCTCCTGCCTAAAGCATCTCTGTCGGATCATCTGCCGCCACGCTGTGATGACGACTGCAATGACAGCGCTGATAAAGGACAATCGAAGATGTCACAAGCTATGGGGTGGACAGATGGAGGGTACACAGGATTGGGAGGAATGAAAGAGGAAGGTAAAATGAATTGGAGGTTGTTACCTCATACCATACATTTCAAAAGAAAGACAACATGACGTTTGCAAAAAAACTGGTGGTGATTTTTCTTCTGATGTCTTTGTGTTTATCACCAAGTCAGTGGTCTACAGTTGTTGATCTCTTTTGGGCTCAGTGAACACCAGGAGTTTGAACGAAAGACATTGAGTCAGAGCACACAGCATGACACACAGGTTAACAGAGCTCACACGTAACCCTGCTCAGGATGAAAAAAAAAACATGGAGAAATTCAGAAAATGGAATCTGTGGGAAGTAAACTGGTGTGGAGTTTAAAGTCAAACAAAAAAGCCTAAAAAGCTGAAGTATAAAGATAATGATAGAGCACGTATGACTTCCTAGTGGTCAATCTCACGTACCCTCCCCCTTCCCCCGCGGCTTCAAAAATAACTGCCCTCTGATTATGCCCAATTTCTGACCAAAATGTCAGAAAGTGGGCAGGGCGACATCTCAGGAACACAAAGCATCCATCAAACGGACAGCTCTGCCACACAGGCTATTATCATTCATTCAACAGGCTGCTAATAGTGAAACACATTCAAATTCATAAATAAAATGAACGTGTCATATTTTGATCTGAAACTATATTTGTAGTATGCAATTTAAAAAATAAATAAATAAATAAATAAACTAATACTTTTAATAGAAAAAAGCCTGTTCATTTGGAAACTGCATGTTGTGAACCATATACACAGATCAGGCATAACATTATGAATCAGGTGAAGGGAATAACACTGATTATCTCATCACGGCACCTGTTAGTGGGTAGGATATATTAGGCAGCAAGTAAACATTTTGTCCTCAAAATTGATGTGTTAGAAGAAGTAAAAATGGGGAAGTGTAAGGATTTGAGCATGTTTGACAAGGGCCAAATTGTGATGGGTAGACAACTGGGTCAGAGCATCTCCAAAACTGCAGCTCTTGTGGGGTTTTCCCGATCTGCAGTGGTCAGTGTCTATCGAAAGTGGTCCAAGGAAGGAACGGTGGTGAACCGGCGACAGGGTCATGAGCGGCCATGCCCACACATGGGGAGCAAGGGGACCATGTGGTGTGATCAAACAGACGAAACAGACTTCTTGCTCAAGTTCTTGCTGGTTCACATAGAAAGGTGTCAGAATACACAGTGAATTGCACTGCAGTTTGTTGCGTATGGGGCTGCATAGCCGCAGACCAGTCAGGGTACCCATGCTGACCCCTGTCCACCCCAAAAGCGCCAACAATGGGCACGTGAGCATCAGAACTAGACCACAGAGCAATGGAAGAAGGAGGCCTGGTCTGATGAATCACGTTTTCTTTTAACGTGCATGGCCGTGTGCGTGTGTGTCGCTTACCTGGAGAACACATGGCACCAGGATGCACTATGAGAAGAAGGCGAGCCGGCGGAGGCAGTGTGATACTTTGGGCAATGTTCTGCTGGGAAACCTTGGGTCATGCCATCCATGTGGATGTTACTTTGACACGTACCACCTACCTAAGCATTGTTGCAGACCATGTACACCCTTTCATGGAAACGGTATTCCCTGTTGGCTGTGGCCTCTTTCAGCAGGATAATGCTCCTGCCACAAAGCAAAAATGGTTCAGGAATGGTATGAGGAGCACAACAAGTTTGAGGTGTTGACTTGGCCTCCAAATTCCCCAGATCTCAATCCAATCGAGCATCTGTGTTTTGTTATGCCTGATCGGTGTATGGTAAAATGTATTTGATTTAAAATATATAATTTATATTTTATAATAACAGGTTATTAATGCTTATTAAACGCACACCGCCCCCGCTCTAGGCCTGACCATCATTAACATTGCATGCAGTTTAGTTATGAACATGATGCAGGGTAACGACTGACTACGTCATGAAGCCTATTAGAATGCAGTTAAAATGGTACTAAAATTCAAGATATGAGGGCAAAAATGCCCTGTATGGGTTTTTGTCTTATATGAATATCATATGATATGGTTTAGCAATTTCACATGAGCAAGAGTGCCGTTTTTTCCCCAAATATATACACAATTACAAATGTGATATTGTAATTAAGTGATTTTAGACACAATATTGCCAATCTTCTCCATTTACACAAATGAAAATAGTTCCAGACAAAGCCACAGCAGAACTGTTTCCCCAAGCAACACACAGCGGTGTTTCATTACTGAATGAATCTGCGGTTTTTAACCAATCGAGTGAGCCAATGATACAATTTTTTGCCTCAAACTCCTAATTACTACTTATTAATAGATAGTAAGGTAGTTGTTAAGTTTGGGTATTGGGTAGTATTAAGGATGTAGAATAGACCCTTTTCACATTTCCGGGTATCTCAGAAGCGGAAATCGTCATGGTTGTGTTAACTTTTATAGTGGTGAATGAGAGCATACATAAAATATTTTTTTTGTGTCCCCATTTGTTCAAATAGCAAAAGAAAATATCCACAATAGTGATTTCACAACTTTCAAAAAGAGGGAAAAAATAGAGTGAGATTGATGACAGCAGTGAAAAGAGAGAAATATGTACATTTTACCGTCACTCCCATAGGCGCCGTATTAGAAACACCCTCACAGCAGTGGTAACTTGTTTTTTGGTTTTTTTGATGCAAAAGTAATATAATAAAGTATTAGTGTTGTAAATGTACATACATAAAAAAAAAGAAAAGAAAAAAAAATTTCAGGATTTACAATATTGTTGACTGTTAAAACACGTCATCACATTCTGCATGACCTTATGGACCCTTTTCACAGACTAAGGCATTAATATGTGATTTATAAGTACTAATAAACAGCCAATATACTAGTAATATGCATTCTAATTAGGGATGGCCATTTTTGTCAATTTCTCATTTCGATCATCGATAGGTCTCAAAAACGAGTACTCGAGTACTCGGGGGCGGGGCATGTGCAGGGGGCGGGGCATGTCCGTCATTGAGATAATGAAAACTGTTATGAAAATGGTTGTGGACAAATACAAACGTGACATGAAAACAGGTATATGAAAACATGAACATATAAAACAAAAAATAACTGCTAGATTATGATGCATAAATGTCTTTGAAAAAGAAACATCTTTATAAAATGACCGTCTCAAATAAAGTCAGTAATATCGAGCATTGCCTTTGAGCTGAAACTGTGAAATAACACCACCCTGCAGAGCTTGCTAGCTGGTTAATAAACTCAACCAAACGCACCCTATATCAATATTAATATGACTATGACTATAAATAAAATAGTCTTTTATAAATAAAAAATAAAAGACTATATAAATAAAAGACTATGACTTCAAATAAAGTCAGTAATATCGAGCATTGCCTTTGAGCTGAAGATTAATATGAACCTATTACAACTTAAATCAACACAAACGGACGTGAATGCGCACGTGAACTTCAGCGTGCTAGATTTTACAGGCTATGGTTTGAAACGGAACATTTTGAATGCGCTCTTCCCAACAACGCTGATACACGGACAACGAAAGCACACAGAAACAACATTTTATTAAAATCGTGTTCTCATTAGAATGCTTTGACAGATTGACTCTGCACATCATGCACTTAATTTTATTATTCATGATCGAAGCGTTTACAGACATCACTGCGCTTTTTCGAACTCATAACGAAAAACAACTTTAAATAAACTAGGTCTACTTTTAAAAAAATATGAGAACAGTATAGCACTGCTGCATTACTAATATCAATGATTCTGAGAAATAAATAGCCTATCTAAAAAGAATATGACCGTCTCTAAACCATCATGTCGAGCATGAAATATGCGTTTGAGCTGAAACTGAAGAGAAAGAACAACAGCCGGTATAACGGCAGCGCCTTGCTAGCTTATTAAGCTCAACCAAACGCTCCTTATATTAGATTAATCAGATAGACAACATAAAAGTAATCTTACAACGTGCATCTGCAGAAAAGGACGCGAATGTGCACATGAACTTCACGCGCTAGTCTGAGTGTTCTCGCTGGTTTCTCTGTGGATCAGCTGATACACGGGGAACAAAGCACAGATGATTTATAGCATTCTATTTCCACCGTGTTCTCGTTATAATGCTATGTAAGCTATGACACATTGGCGCTGCACATCTTGACTTGCACTAACCATTCAATGATCAGTGATTCCAGACATCACTGCAGTGCACGCCTCAGTTTCACTTTATTTCGCCGCGGTCAGGAGGCGTGCTGTATAACGCTAACCAATCAGACCTCAGGTACCGCGCAAAACGACGCAATAACCAATAAAAAAAAAAGAGACAAATATATTTTTTTTAGGGCGATCATCGTTCTCATGATCGATGATCGCTGTCACGTTCGAGTACTCGATTACTCGACCACTGTTGCCCATCCCTAATTCTAATAAGAAACTAGTTAAAGGGGGGGTGAAATGCTGTTTCATGCATACTGATCTTTTTGCACTGTTAAAGACTTGGATTCCCATGCTAAACATGGACACAGTTTCAAAAGCTAAGGTGGACGTTTGAAGGGAGTATTTCTTTGCCAAAATTAGTACTTCCTGTTAGTCATAAGTTTCGGAAAGTTTTTTTCGATCATGGGTCCGCTTGACGTCAACAGGGCGGAATTTCCTTGTATGGGCCGTACGGACAATTCTACCGGAAGAGCGCGCGCGCGAGAGAGAGAGAGAGAGAGAGAGCGAGTGAAAGCAATAGGCTACGCCCATCAAAGCGCTGGCTCGTAGCCAAATAACCCCGCGTTAAGGCAAAAGTGGATGGAATTTGCTTTTCCGGATTTTCAAATCGCCTAATACTGAAGGATGGAGCGGTCCCAACGATAAAGGTCCCAACGTTGGAACCGCAGGCAGTGAGTAAGACCGCTTCAAATGTCTGTTTTTGCCTATGCCCATCAAGTAGCCCAAACATGACCACGTATTGATCAATGGAGCATGCGATGTATAGTGTGTACATTTGTTTAGCTGGCCAATATATGTGTATGTTTGTGTATTGTAAAAGCACTCCAAACAACAATACACAAAGAATGGGGAAATATGTTGAACTAAATAAGCGCGCTTCTTCATTCAAATGCGCTACTATTCCATGTCTTTCTATGTAAACACTAGCCTGACGCGCAAAACCAGTCCGCTTACTACAAATCATGTCTACACAAACCACGCGTAAACACACACACACACACACACACACACACACACACACACACGATATAATTAAAGTATAAATGTGTAAATAACACAAGCCGCTAAGCATATTATATAGTTAGTGTAACTTATACCACATAGAGATGTCCTGCTCTAGTCGTTTTTGCTGCTGCTCCTGTTCAACTTCAGCCTCTGGGTCTGATTCCGGATCATAGATGTATGGCTGTATCTGATTAAAAGCCATTTTTTATGTTGAATAAAGTTTTTTCCAGCTTTTAGGGATGACGCAGCTTTCAGACGCACTCAACACAGTAACAGCGGCGCGCGCTCGACGTTCTTTAGCTCCGCCCACACGATACGCCTCCAGCCGCACGGCTTTTTTCGGAAAGACTCGGAACAGCGCATCTTCCTTTTATAATTATAATAAAAATAAAGACTTTTCGGAGATATGCAGGATGCAATGCTACTCTATAGGTCCTCAAGATTGACATGAGACTGACTGAAACTGAGTGTTTCCCCACCCCTTTAATAGTGGGAATTGGACCCTAATCTAAAAAACGAAAATGTATTTAATCGCTTGACGGCTCTAAAAATAATATAAAAACAATTAACAATGGTGGTGCATACAACTCAAATTTAAGTCCTCATTTACTTTTATTACATTGAAAAGACTTTCCAGAATGCACTGTTTGTGTTCCACAGAAGAAAGTAAGTCATACACACATTTTGGGTGAACTATTTTATTTATTTATTTATTTTTGTTTCTGAAAATTCTTATGTCTTTGATTATATTTAAATAAATACTGTACACAGTGACTAAAATGACATCCCATGATGAAACATTCTGAATGCATTTTTATGGTAAAGTTCAGGCAACAGCCGCCCACTTTTACTGTAATTTTAACAAAATGCGTTGCCTATATACTGTGTACTTCTATCATTATACATTGCAGTGCACTGAACACACACTTGCTTGTCCGCTAGTGTTTGTTTTTTTTCCCCATGGTGAGAAGGTAAGAATATCAATGCACTTGTTACAAATGGCCAACAAATCTCTTGAATATTAAATATAACGTACAAGGGAAATGGAATTACACCGGCAGACCTGGATCTGACATGAGTGGAGACTGGAGGGGGCCCTTGGCCTGCTAAATATTCATGCCTCCTTTTTGTTTATTTATCTTTTAAAGCCTTATTTTGCATTTTAAAACACAATGTGAAAGAACGGACCACACAAGCATGCCCTGTTGGAGAAGAGAGTGCGGGGTTTGCAGGCCTAGAGTTGTTCAATATTCAGAATGATTTTTATAAGCAATGCATATGGAATGGCTCTGGGTCTAATGTTGATATATCACAGCCTCCCAGCGGCTGGGGCCCTGCGTCTCTCTGGATGGCATGGAGAATCATTTTGGTAATGCTTCTCAAGCACAATACAAATCATTTCGCAAATCCACTACACTGGGCCTTAAAGACGACTCGCTGTCACTCCAGTCAGGCATGGGAGCGACAGCCATGCACATGTGCGACGGCCTCATGCTCTTTTGTGCTTTTACCCAGTTTTCTATTTCTGTTAAGTAGAGATGGAAAGCTTTGTTTTAATATATATTCAAGGTGATGCATTTATGTTCTGCATCAACAGCAGAACAAACACAATTGCAAAAATTGTGATAGTTGTTACAAAAAAAGCCTGGAAAATGACTGCTCCACATCTGTTATTTTTCAGACAAATAAGCACATACTGGCATACATGTTGGACTTACACTGACACCTAAAGGTGCGGATGTCACATCATGCAAACGCAAATGTTTTCAGATACAGAGGCTGTTAGAAATGCACCATTAGAAGTCAGCCATGATTAATATATCATCACTGTCGGACGGAAACCTTCTATCTCCAAACTCTTTCCAAGAAATTTCTCTCTCTACTTTCCAGAAATTGACTTTTTTTTTAAATAATTAAACACTGCGTTGTCAAAATTGATATTGTGGCTTTATATAGTCCAGTCTCGCACAGCCAAACTGCAGACTGACAGCAGAGGGTCTGGAGTCTGGACTCTGTTTTATCTTTCATTGGTCAAGGACCGGCCAAGAAGACTTTTGACTGACATTAATGCAACCCAACTACAGTTAATTTTGTTCCACGTCATTTTTAGGAGCGTGAAATTGTAAAGTCCCTGCAAGAACAGACCAGCGTGCATCTATAAATTATTCATTCAAGAACGTTGTGCAAGTTTACTGCAACAATGGAGTCGCAAACTTCACATACTTTTGAAAATCCAGCGTTTAGTCGATCCTGGTAAGCGCTCATTGTAGGGCTGAAATGATTCATCGAGTTACTCGATTAACTCGATTACAAAAATTCCTCGAGGCAAAAATTCTGCCTCGAAGCCTCATTAAATTCCTATGGCGCGCACTATACGCGCAGGGATCTGATTCACACGGACCGCTGTTCAGTGTTCAGGAAGCACACCATAGCGCGTGATACATTTTGAATTTAGTTTAGATTCTAGATGCCCAGAATCACTATAGTAACTGCATGTTTTACACAGTTTATGCAAGTTGATTACCGTTCTTATAGCTGCCACACACACACGCGCGCGTGCGCGCAAGCCCCGAAGCCAGATCGCTTTCACTTTCATCCTCATAAAGTTTGTCAAGTAAATGCTTTTAAAGCCTTGCCAGTTTGAACATTGAAGCGGTTGTGCACTATTCAAAAACAACAATACGGAAAACTTATCCGTTCAGTGCTCAGCTTTTTTCTGTGACACGGAGAGTTGAGCCGTGTCGCGTCTTTGACAACGAGCGTGCGCCCTGAAGGCAGACCTCTTTTCGCGTGAAGATCGCGTGCGGAGAGCAGCGCAGAACTGATAGTAGAAAATCAGTAACACACAAACACACGCATGCACCCTCCTCTCTCTCTCTCGCGCCAGTCAGACCAATCGTGGCAATGCATCACATATGCTTAAACTTTTATGTAGCCACGCAACAATAATTTCAGCATTCACTGTATACACCGGGACATGATGTTGTGACGCGATTTTTCGAACGGATGCTTCACCTAAAATGCACCGCTATGCAAGTGATGCAAGCCAAATGCAGCGTTCTATTGAAAATTAATGTATGTATTTCTGCTGTACCAAACTGCAATGAAGCCTCACACACACACACACACACACACACACACACACACACACACACACACACACAGGTTGCTAGGTTACCATAGCAAATAGGCTCACCACATATGATATATTATTTGTTAGTTGCCTACTGGTAAATGCTGCAGGTGTAGAAATCTACATAAAAGATATTTACTTTGATGTCAGCGCTAGATTACAGCATGAAACCTGTTGTGCATATTAATAAATTAAATTGCTTTTCCTCTTCATTTTCGTTATGAATTATTTGTTTTGGTTGTTTAAAAACACGGGAAAAAATTTATCCGATTAATCGATTAATCTAGCCCTTAATCGATCGATTAATCGATTAATCTGATACATTTTTTCCCGTGTTTTTAAACAACCAAAACAAATAATTCATAACGAAAATGAAGAGGAAAAGCAATTTAATTTATTAATATGCACAACAGGTTTCATGCTGTAATCTAGCGCTGACATCAAAGTAAATATCTTTTAAGAATCGATAGCTGCAGCCCTAGCTCTTAGTCACAGTTGTAAACACGACGGTAAAGTGTGCCATATAAGTGTGCCATATGCATCAGACGTTCAGCCAAAGGTCCATGGTCGCGTCGTCTGAGGCTGAGACTATATATAGTCAGAGACTTGCATGTGTCATTATAATTATTAACACATTACCAAAATCAAGCTTCAAATGGAGTTACAAGGTTTTTGACCAGCGAATTTCAGAGAATTTTGGACATATGTATTTTGTCCGTCATTAAAACACAGCATTAACATATAAAGTTTTTTCTGTAATTTGGTCAAAATCTCATGTTATTAAAGACGAAGCTGCTACACACAAGCTATTTAAGATAGAACTGGCTATTGCTCGACGACAAATGCTAGACTAAGACATTCTTATCAGCTCCTCAAATACATAAAGCATTAGTCTTATATAAATATATAGTGTTTCTTATGTAAAGAAAACGCTATCCTTATTCAAACAAACAGTGCTTGTTTGCAATGCAAGGGTAAATAAAGTAGAGATAGTCCAAACTGCGTGTGCCACTTCATTCACGATAGAGGCGGGTGGAGTTACGATGTTTGACTGATATTTTGAGGGGCCAATGGAGTTACGAAGTTTAGTCACAAGCTCTTTTTAATACTTTTCATTGGTTAAGTTTTTGCAAAACGCACAGAAAGACGTGACAGCAGGCCAATAATGATTTATAGAAGGGGAAAAAGGACAAAACATGGAGATATGAGGTTTCTGCCCGACATAGCGATGATATACTGTGAGAAAGAGTCCAATAACATTACAGATATAAAGCAAAAGGTTTTTCAGTGGGTCATGTACACTCCATGTACAGTGAATCAAATTTGGTGTAGGATTTACTAACAATTTACCCTTCGACAGGAGTTTGATTGACAGGCAATCTGACCAATCATAATGTCTCAGGTTATGTATGTAACCTATGTTCCCTGAGAACAGGGAACGAGACACATTCTAGAACGTTTCGGGGAACGCCTCAAGTGTGACAGGTGTCTGAAACTGCTATCGAATCACGGCAATCCTATTGACCGGCAACAGCCCATGATGTCATCACTGTGCGACCCTGAAGTATATAAGGGTGCCTTGCAAACATGATATTCACCTTATCGTCTGAAGGGACTGTTTGGCAGGCAGGCCTGAGGCATGGCAAAGAGACACGGTGTCTCGTTCCCATATTCACCCGAATGCCACCAGGGAGGCCTGACCTGGTGTCACTTATATTGGACACTTCAGTCTGGCCAACAAGCTGTCTGTTCAGAGACACAGCCTCTGGACACATGCCTCTAGGTAAGGCATCCAGACAGAGGGAATGCAAAACTGTCAGTAACCAACTCAAACCAGATCTATAAGATGGGTATCCTGGAGAGCAATACTCAGCGTAGCGCTTTACAACCCTTGCTTGCGAGGGGAGTCTATCTGCTCGATCCAAGGATCTACAAAGCACCTTTCTTTCAAGCAAGCTCGCCTTCAGAAGCAGCCTGCTAAGGCCAGCTCAGCTGAAAGCAAGCAGCCGCTAGCTGCCAGAACCCAGTATCGCTGGGAAACCACTTACAGGGAGGCCTGGTGAGGCCTACTACCTGCTAACGAGTAGACCATTCACCCATACTTGGGAACTTGCCTTCAGGGAGGCATGGTGAGGCCTACTACCTGATAGCAATTCGTGCTAGCTGCCAGAGCATCCAACTCGGGAACTCGCCCTCAGGCAGGCCTGGTGAGGCCTACTACCTGATATCACTTCATGCTAGCTACCACAGCATCCCAACTCGGGACCTTGCCTCCAGGGAGGTCTGGTGAGGCCTACTACATTATAGCAACTCATACTAGCTGCCAAAGCCTTCAAACTCGGGAACTCGCCTTCAGAGAGGCCTGGGGAGGCCTACTACCTTATAGCCAATCGGGCTAGCCGTCCAGTCCACAATACATTTTCCACTGCGTGAGAACATGATGTGTCCCGTGAAAAAAATACTGTACAAATAAACAACAAGTACTACACTGAATTAAACAATAAATTTACTTAACCGAATGAATTAAAAGTGCACCATTAAAAAAAATAGAAGTGGGCAGCAAGCAAGGATTATGTTACCCAGGTTGATGAACTGAATGCAATCATTCTTCAACAGCAAATTATGTCAGAGTTGTGACCTTTAACATGTTGAGCCATTGTGCTCAAGCTGGCAACATGAGTACAAGTCCGACTCAATCATTTCATCCATTCCTCTTCTGCCAATCATTTCCTTTCCTTTGCCTCCAGTGTCCCTTTCAATAACAGTGGCCACACATTTAAAAAATGTAAAACTACCTCCTGATGCTCTGGAGACATCATCATCTCGAGGAGATTAATTTGCAGTGAGCCATGATGTATTTAGAATTAGAATCTTGCTGAGTCTTGAGACTCATTACGGAAATGTATACATGCATGTTGGCACGCTGAAACCGTGTTCCCAATCCTAGAGATCAATGCTTCGCGAGAGCAGTCCATCACGATGGGAAGAGGGAAGCAAAAGTTAGAAAGAACGAGAAGAGGGAGAAATAGAGAAAAGAGGAAAGAGGAAAGAATGAGAGAGGCAGAGCAGCATGACGTGCTTTTCCTATCTATGGATGACTACACGTATGCATCATTATGCCTCTGAGCTTTTAGAATTAAACTGCCTTCATCAAACACTCAGCAGGGTGGCCCTCCTCGCACTGTTCACCCCAGCGAGAGGGAAGCTTCAAGACTTCAAACATTTCAGTTGTTTCAGAACATAAACTCTTTCAAGCCTTTTGCCCCAGTGCCAGTCGGAGCAGTAATGAGTCGAGCTGCAGTTTGAGAGCCGAAGGGAGAGGGAATCACACTGCTCTTCAGCTCCAGCTGCTAGAGTCAGGATGGAGCGATCATGGGCCCGGACACTATTCCTGAGGCAGATATTACAAGAAATGTTCTACCAGAGATATGAGGAATAGAGACAGGAGAGGATCCCGCAGGTCCAACAGAGAAAAAGTAGAAGAACTAACTGTAGAATATATCGGTGACCAAATCCGGAGAAAAGGTTCTTTAGAACCATAAAGGGTTCTGTCAGGCGCTTCATACCTTTTAGAGGTTCCCGTTACTGGATAATTTTATGGATTTAGTTAATTGATTTAGTTTTTCGATTAAATTTTATGAATTAAACAGCTATTATACATACTTTATCATTAGAACATTTTTTGAAATAACCAGTTAAACATGAAAGTATTTTGCAATAATTTAAGACATTTCTCCTTATACAGAACTTTTTTGGCAAAAGGAGTTAAACATTTTTTTTTAAATTGAGTCAAGAACCCTAGGGTTCTATACAGAACCTTAATTAACCTTTTTGTCCCTAAGAGTGTGATGTTTATATTTCAGCCAAAAGTCTGATTAGTGTGATACTAGGAGGAGATAATAATAATAATTCCATTTTTATTTTTTTTCTTTCCAAAAAGTACTCTGTTTGAATAATATACATTCATTCAATAATTATTGGCTACTGTTATCATAACAATAAACAAGCATTACAATAAACTATACATAGTTCTCCATCTAACTTATACCTAATTACTGAAAATTGCTCACTACTATAAATTAATCTTATTTATGAAATTATTTTATACTAACTTAATAATTGTTACATTATCATTAAAAAGATTTTTTAATGTATAAAATTAAAAATGCATGTATACTAATATATACATTAAAGATACTAAATTAAAGCTCCTAATTAAACACTACAGTTACACTACACAGAAGTATTTTTTCCCCCAAAAAATGTATAGTCATATGAAATGTTCCTTGAGCACCAAATCAGCATATTAGAATGATTTATGAAGGATCATGTGACACTGAAGACTGGAGTAATGATGCTGAAAATTCAGCTATCCCATCACAGGAATAAATTACATTTTAAAATAGATTAAATTACTAAACTGTTATATTATATTGGAATACTATTTCACAATAGTGCTGTTTTTATTGTATTTTTTATAAATATAGGCAGCCTTGGTGTGCATAAGAGACTTCTTAAGAAAACAAATTTATACATTTTACCGACCTGTAGTGATTTACAATAAATGTAATAAATTCATTGCTTACAGCCAAACCGGAAAACATCACACACAAAAACATATTATTTACATGACATTTTATCACAACTGTGATGGATAGAAATTAGTGCTGCCAAACAATTAATCGCATCCAAAATAAAAGTTAGTGTTTACACATTTACATGCGTGTTTACTGTGTATAATTATTATGTATATAAATACACACATGCATGTATATATTTAAGAAATATTTGTTATATACTGTATATATATAGTATATATAAATAGTATACAGTATATAAATGCAAGTATAGTATGTACAGTATGTGTGTGTGTATTCAAATATACTTAATAATTATATACAGTACACACATATATTATGTAAACAAACTTTTATTTTGGATGTGATTAATCATTTGACAGCCCATTTTTTAAAGGGTCTTTAATCACTGGTACCTATTGTCCATATACAAATCAATGCCAAATGATACAGAATTTCTGGAAGAAAAAAAATACCTACCATCCAGAAGCAGAACCATTAATAAAATCTACCATCTGCAACGCCACCACATAAGCTTTAACACCAAACAGAGCATGACATCCAGACAAAAATAACATCCTCAAATATTCATTTGACTCATTCGTTGGGAATTATTCAACATAGCCTACGGGAATTTGAATTAAGAGCAGCTGCTAAAGTAAACAAATCCAAACAAGGGTTGAACACAGTCATGTATAGGAGAAGCCTATTTTGGGCTATATTGAGATATATGGTAAATATAGCAATTCTTCACAAAAAGAAATCATCATGATTGAAAATGCACAACTCTAGAATTTATAATACATTAGGATTAACAAAAGATTACTTTGGTAATATTGGTTGATTATCATGGTTGATTGAGGGTGATACCAGACAACAGGGTGGAAATATAACGCGGAAATAGAAAACACAATGTAATTATAGCAATTGAGACCTACATGAATTGATCAAACCAAATTAATTAATATTCACATTGGTTACTGGCCAATGCCAAAATTTCTCAGAAAACTATTATTCAGCATTGATGTATTATAACCCCATCCAACCTAAAAATAAAGCTGGAAAGAAATGCTACAGCCAAATCCTCAGAATGCCAGGAATAAAAGTCAGAAATCAGTACCAGAAGAGAAATCTCCCCTCCCAGAGAGTAAACAGTAAAGGATAAAATGTAAAGAAATAAATCGGCAAGTCATCTTTAAATCTTATTAAGAAGAGTCCACCTCAGGCCGACTCAAAGGGGAAACAAAGGCAAACAAAGACTCTGCAACTCAAGCAGCTCAAAACTGCTTACATCATCTTTTCCTACCTCTTCAAATTAGTCAAGCCAAGATACAAGACACACAAAATTTTGGCTGTGATGATGAATGAACGAGTAGCTGAGCTTGGGGGAAAAAAAATTCACCTCTACTCACTCCCCAATATTCCTCCCTCGCTTGTAGAGGGCAGCGCAAACCTTAACAGATATATGAAGGCTTAAAGACAGGGAGTCAAAATACTGCCCTTCTCAGCACCCGCAGAGCAGCGGGGCAGGAAAGAGAGGGAGAAAAAGACAAAAGAGGAAGAGAAAATATGAAGAAATGAGTTTAAAAATGCAGGAGGAGGAGGGGGGGGGGGGTGCTGCTTCACCACTTTGCCTGGTTTGTGCCCAATATGATCATTTCCCTGCTCCTCTGCTCCAGGTGAGAGGAAAAGGTCAAATACACATCATATTTTCTCCAGAGAGAGAGAGAGAGAGAGAGAGAGAGAACTCTAGAGATGGTCTAGACTGTCAAGCAGTTCACCTGACATTCAGAAACACTGTTTTCTTTTAATGGCAATCCAAAATTTATTGCATTAACATATGGTAAAAAGTAATGAGTATATTTTTTTTATTCATCCATTTTCATTTTAATTATTATTAACCTCCACGAGTCAAGTATCAACTTGATACTTCAATGTAAATGTGTTTCTGAGATGTTCAATGAACCCACTTTTTTTAACAATTAATATTAAACAAATAGATTAAATATGAATAGTGCAAGAGCCATGCTACTGAATGGGTTACCAATTGATTCATTGGTAACGCTTTACAATAAGGTTTCATTAGTTAACATTAAGAATGACAATTATGACAGCATGTATACATCTAAATAGTTAAATGTACTCTTTAGTAATATTAATAAAAAAAAAGTTGTATTCAGTTAAATAGTAATACAGCCATTCATTGTTTGTTCATGTTAGTT
>JARQWZ010008779.1:0-24685 GCA_033150135.1 Gobio occitaniae
ACAACCAAAAGCCCTTGGGGTGAGAAATTGTGCTTAAACCCAAATAATTGATTTTTATGTGTTTATGTCAGTGTGAGATTAGCAAAGTACAAGAAAAGAAAAAAAAAAAACGTAATGCCTTGGTGACAATGCTGTAAGACAGCAATATAAGATTTATCATTTATCATCAGGTTTATCATTTACAGAGTAAAACTTTATTGTGTATCTAGTTCAATTAAAGAATGTGAAGTACTGGGCAACTTTTATTCATCCGCAAATCAGTGTGTGAATTCATGCAATGAGAGTCTCTAGATATTTTAGTAGTACAATAATAAATCCATAACTACAACTGTTATAAATGTATATTGTTCATGTTATACTGTTCACCAAAATAATAATAATTTTTACTTTCTTTATAAAAGCCTCTCTTGTCCCTCACAGACTGTCCAGATAATGATTGGTCTGTTGATTCTCCTGTTGGGAATCGTGTCTACAGTTCATGCAGAATCCACCTTTGTCATTATGGGTATTCCTTACTGGGGATCTCTCATCGTAAGAAACAAATATATATTTAAGTGTTGTGTCTTTTATAACACAAATTTATATATTCCCGCACAAGTCGTGATTTTTGTCTGTTTATCTCCTCTCAGTACATTATCGCAGGCTCACTCTGCATTGCTGCAGAAAACAAACTGTATTCACCCTCCAGTTTGTGTTTGGTATGTACACAGCACTAGTTATTTTTAGGGGTCCAAGCACTGGGGGTGCTGGGGGGTATTCCAGAAGGTTAACTTACCGTCACATTATACTTAAACTCCCGTTTGATTAACCTAAACCTTATTTACTCGAGGTATGCTGGTTCCAAAAACAAGTCCCGGAGTAAGTTCAGCCAACTCCCAGTTGGGAATCCCAGTATGTTCCCAGTTAACACACAAGACATTCTCAACAGAGTGACGAATCGATGATTCACCAGTGAAACCACGTTCTTCTTCTTTTGTTTAATGGCGATTTACATAACCTACTTAGTGCACATTGCCACCTATTTGGCGGTTATGGCATAATTTTTTCGACCTTTTCATTTCATAAGTCAGTGGTTCTCAAACCTGTCCTGGGGACCGCTCACCACTGCACATTTTTTATGTCTCCCTCACCCAATTCAAGTCTCTACGAATGAGCTGATGATTTGAATCAGGTGTGTTAGATGAGGGAAACATGCAAAATGTGCACTGGTTGGGGGTCCCCAGGACAGGTTTGAGAACCACTGTAATAAGTAATCTTTATTCACTGAGCATAAGAATTATATTGTTTGTTTGATGCTAATTAATTGAATGCAGATCCATGTGTGAGATGACAATAAAATAAATAATAAAATATTTCAATTGAATTCACATTTAAACCACCTTGTTATATTATAAATGTAACTATATAACACATTTGGCTATATTCATTTAACTATATTAATTATATAACACACATCTGAATATCTCTTAAGCAAACTAACCCTGGATCATGAGCGGCTCCGGAGCAGGTTATGTTCAGGTTGCTATGGTTACTTACATACCCTGAAAGCTATCTCCGTTTTGGGAACCGAAAGTTGAGGTTATACGCTAACTTACTCTTAAACTTACCCAGGTATGTCACATAACCTGCTTTCTGGAATACCCTGCAACCCTATTGTGTTTGTACTGATTTCTTCTTCCTTATTTTTTCGGCGTATGGTTATCAGTGACTGTAATTCGTAGAGAACCCAAACTTGTCAGTGTCATGATCCTGGTGGTGTTTCTTGTGTTTTGTATGGAATTTTATGTGTGTTTCTATGTCCAGTTCCTTTTTCTCTTGTTGTCTTGCTAGCATTGTTTGTTACCATAGTTATCCTGATTGTTTGTTAGCCCAACGGTTCAAACAAATACACCATTTAAAATTGCTAGAAGGCCACACATATTATACAATAAATAATAAAAACAAAAAGTCCACATACACCCCATATATTTTCTGATAATATCTTACAACAGTAAATAATTATACAGAGGATTTGTTTTGGACTAACAGTAAGAGGGAGGATTTCCAGTTGTCCCTGATAACACCAGCATGTTTACTGTAAGCTAAACTATCAGTGAAGATTGACTGGACTTGTAATGTAGTTATTTGTCAAATATTCCCTGTGTGTTTGTGGACTTTTACGATATTTCCTGTTGTGTGTTTTGCTTTGTAGTTCTTTTGTAGTTTTTCATGCGTTTCCTATCTGATCACGCCCCCTTGTTACCTTTAGCTAGTCTTCCCTGTTATTTATAGTGCTTGTGTTCCACTCGTGGTTGATCAATCGTTGTACGTATGCATTGATGTGGAATTATGAGTTCCTTGTTCCTTTTCTAGTTTTGTCATTAAATGTTCCTGCACTTAGATTCGCTTCCCTGCCTGCTCATTCCACACTCTGCGTTACAGAACGACTGATCAAATAATGGATCTAGCAGGATCATACCAGGACCCCTTGAGTGCTCTTTGTACGAAATAACGTCACATAATAAAGTCCACAAACACACAGGGAATGTGTGACATTATTAGACAAATTTCAATCGTATCCCTTAATCATCCACATGAGCTATTGGTGCTTGGACCCCAATGATTGCTGCATGCTGCTATATTTTATTTATTTATTTATTCATTTATTTCAAGTAGTGTATTTTTATCACACTCCACATATCTTTCCATTTATGTCAACAAGCTAAAATTCATATTAATTTATTAATCTATTTTATGTTGTTGTTTTTTTCACCTATAGGTGAAAGGTTCACTTGGAATGAACATTTTCAGTGCTATAACTGCAGGCATTTCCTTTATCATAATTTCACTGGATTTGGGTCTAGGGCCATTCGACATGTACAATTACTGCAACCAATATGATTGTGGTTATACTGAGAGAAAGTATACGGTATGTCACCAACTTTTGAATTTCACATTTATTTAGTAATTACAATAAGATCACTGTGTGGTCAGCACATTTGTCAAAAGTTAACCTGCACTCATCTGTCCAGTCTTTTTTCAATATTTCAGTAGTTTATAGTTCTCTTACTATCACTGATCATTCACAATTCTAGAAGGCTTTATACATGAATTTTACACTCAGTCCAGTTTGACCTATAGATATGTTGTATTACTATATGAACCTCAATGATGGTAGATTCTGAACTGTTGTACCAGTGGGAGTGCTATTTTTCAATTATTTCCTCATTATTGTTTGTGCTAATATTGAATTCTCTCTCAGACTCTCTTCTTGGGAATCAGTGGTGTATCATTGGTATTCACCATCCTTGAGTTTATCATCTCCATCTGTCTGTCAGCATTTGCCTGTAAAGCCGTCTGCTGCTATGATCCACAGGTGAGTGACGTGTCAAGTCAGGGGTTCCCAAACCTTTGTCAGCTGATCCCCTCAGATATGCATATAGAATTGAAATGGTTTCTTTTAAGGGTGTTCACACTTTTAAAGAACAGACAAATACTACTAAGTTACGATACAAATATTCATTTTTTTAAATGTTCAAACTCTCAAGGTTTTACCATGTAAAGTTATCAAGCTTTAAACTGCTGTCCACTAACATTTTTTAAATTATGTGACTGTAAATAAAGTGATCTTAGCACACTTTGCATTACCAAACGTTAAACTCTCAGCTCATGTAGAACTACTTTCTTACACCAACATACGTTTAGAGCTAGTAATGGAGTTAAAGTCTGTGCGTCTCTGAACAGTGTTCATCAGCAACCTCTCTACTAATAGCAAAACTCCAAGTTTAATCGCTTCAAAAACAGCAACATTACCATCTGCTGAGAAAAGCCATGTAGTTTTTCAGTTGTGAAATCATTTTAAGAAATCCAAATGAAAGCATAAGTTTCCACACCAGGACATTTCAGAAGGATTTCTGTCATTTGCTTTTTTCTACTCCATCTGAAGTACATTGATGTCTATAAATCTGTAATACTGAAACTGTCTGCCAGTGTCATAGCATACATTGCATTTCCCAATAAGAAGACATACAACTCAATTTGTGTTTTTCCACAGGTGCCGTTTGTTCCACAAGTTGTAACTCCACAGCCCTGTTGTTTCAGGTCCAATCACTTCCATGATCTTAACAGCTCAGAAGTAAGAGAAGCTTGTAACCCCAGTTTAATTGGACTTTAAGTAAAATGGTGCTCAAAATTTTTTTTTCCACAAAACAATCTATTATTTGAATGTAATGTCATTAACTGTAAGTGTGTAAAGCACTAAGTAATGGGTGAATTGTTTAATATTATCAAAGAAAACTGATCATATAGCTGTTTTCTTGCAGATATCTGTGGTCAGCAACCCTTCATTGCATCACCATCCTGCAGAAAATCCTCCACAATACAATGAATTTAAATAAATATGAACATTAAAACAAAAGTCGACAGAGTTGAGGTGGGACACATGGGTTACCCATAGATTTCCTGTCGCTTATCTATAATGTCCTTTCGTTTAAAAGGAAACATGACAGCAAAGGATAAACCATTTAATCAGATAATGATTACAGATTTTTTAAATCACAAACATGTAAACAATAACTATTCAAGACTAGATGCTATTTAATGTTTTTCTTACTTCAGTTAAGTCAAGAAAGTTGCCTAATCATTAATGAAACTGGATGGCGTGTTTTGCACAACTAATTACTTAATACAGTATAATCTGTAAGAAAGTATATAGAATAAAAAATGGCTTTTTCATGTATTTTTTGTTTGTTTGTCACCTTTATTTAAAGTGTGAGATATTGCATTTACGCTTGTAATTTCATGAAACATGCTCTGATCATTAAAAATCCTTATTTACAGCAGATTCTCAAGATTAAAAAGAGACCAAGGTCACTGATAAGTTTTTATGTACATCTCAGCATTAACTCTTTAGTTAATCACCCACATTATCCTCATAATCCTCATAAACTTCCTGCTTCGCTACTGTTCGGACGCTCTTGCCTACTGCTCTGCGCTTTGCTCTATCGCTTCTATATTTTACAACTTCAGCAAATCAGCACAGTGCTCAAACGACAAAGCTTGACTCTAATGATAACATTAGAAACTCTGGTGACTGAATTCCTAAACAAAAAGCTAGAAAACTGAAAGTTCAGCCGTACATCAGTGGACCACTTCCAGCAAAAGGAACAAATAGGTTCTCACGGCTACTTGGGCTTAATACATGGCTGCAAAAAACCTGCAACTTGAAGGGAGTGAACTTTATCGACAACTTTAATCTCTTCTGGAGTCAGAGACAACTGTTTACATCAAATGGCCTCCACCCAAACAAACTCGGTGCAAGAGTGCTAAAGGACAATATTTATTTTTCCCTTCATCATCCTTCAGCTGTGTGTGCTAACCCACTCAACCTGGATGGCACACACACACACACCAGTAAAGTACGATCACAGGACTTCATTTCAGCATCTGAATGGACATGCGGTTGATACAGCCCACAAGGACAATGATAACACCACGCAGCCACAACAACCACTTCTCATGGACACACTCCCAGCAGAGCCCCGCCCTCAAAGCTCACCACAGACACACTGTGACGGTAACATCTCAGCCCATACTGTGGAGTCTGTGGAGGCACTGGTAAAAATGGGGACCTTCAGGGGTGAGACTGGTGAACTTTTACAACTTATATGTGATATAAGCAATAAGCTGGAAGAAATGTCACTCCTTGAACCGGACAATAACATATTGCAGCTTCTGGTAACACCAGAGAAACAGCCCCCCTCACCAGACATGTTATCCCGCTCTACAGCATCCCCGCTTCTGAGCTTCACAGAGAAAATGGATTTTGTTTATACTGGAAACAGACAATCACACTCGATCACTGCGAGCCCCCAGATATCAACCAAAAGGCGTCAAGCCCCACAACCACCAAAGACTGTCGGCCCAGCTCGCTCTGCCCCTCCTCCTGTGAGATTTCTTCGGTCACAACGCCATGGCACACACCCTCCTCCATCTGCACCAAAAACAACTGATACCAGCTCTCAGTGACGTGTTCTGGGTCCTCGCAACGTCAACAGCAATCTTATCAAATGTTTACAAAACATACGTGAATCCAGTGCACCTGTTTCTTTCTCTATTTCTGTTCTGTTACGTGATAGAAAGTCCAAGGCTTTCTTTTTTCTTTTGCTATTGCTGGGGATTTTAACATTCACATTGACAATGCTGAATCCAGTACAACAAAAGATCTCATGACTGTTCTTAACACTTTTGATTTGACACAACATGTACACGGACCCACACATGATCGTGGACACACTCTAGATTTACTTATCAGTAAGGGTCTAAATATTTCATCTATAGTTATTAAGGATGTAGCACTGTCTGATCATTTCTGTATTTTCTTTGATATATCAATCTCTCCTGCCATTGAAACTAGATCTGTCTCTGTCAAAAAGAGATGCTTAAATGAGAACACTAGTGTGCTGTTTATGAAGGCTATATCTCTAACTCCAAGCATATCTGCAGACTCTGTTGATTTTCTCTTTGACTCTTTTAACTCAAAAGTTAAGAGTGTAATTGATGATATTGCTCCTGTGAAAGTCAGAAAAAAGAGTAGCAAACAAAAAGCACCCTGGAGAAACTCAACAGCAGTGCAATTAATGAAAAGACAATGCAGGAAATCTGAACGCATGTGGCGAAAGACAAAACTTGTAGTCCATTACAACATTTATAAAAACAGTCTTTGTGCTTTCAATGTGGAACTAGGCAAAGCTAGACAGACCTTCTTTTCAAATATTTTAAACAGAAACATAAACAACACGCGCACTCTTTTTGCTACTGTTGAGAGACTAACAAACCCCCCGAGTCACATTCCCAGTGAAATGCTCTCAGACAGCAAATGTAGTGAGTTTGCTTCCTTCTTCTCCGAGAAAATCATTAATATCAGAAATGCGATCAGCACATCGTTCAGTTGCTCTGAGGTGAGTCAGATGAGACCTCAACCTCAGAAAGTTATTATGACCGATTTCGAAGCAATTGATGGTAAAATTTTAGAAGAAATGGTACAGCACCTTAAAACATCAACCTGCGCTCTTGACACACTCCCCACTTCTTTTTTCAAAAGTGTGTTTAACTGTCTAGAAGAAGATCTCCTAGAAGTGGTAAACGCCTCACTTCTTTCTGGGACTTTTCCAAACTCCCTTAAAACTGCAGTAGTTAAGCCTCTCAAGATCATTGAAAAAGTTGTTTTCAGTCAGCTGAACAAATTCTTGAACTCAAATGGATACTTTGACAATTTTCAATCTGGTTTCCGACCGCATCACAGCACAGAGACAGCGCTCATAAAGATTATAAATGATATTCGCCTCAATACAGATACAGGCAAAACATCAATTCTGGTACTACTGGACCTCAGTGCTGCATTCGACACTGTTGACCACAACATACTTCTTGACAGGCTAGAAAATTGGGTTGGGCTTTCTGGAATGGTCCTCAAATGGTTCAGGTCTTACTTAGAAGGGAGAGGTTATTATGTGAGTATAGGTGACCATAAGTCTGAGTGGACATCCATGACATGCGGAGTCCCACAAGGGTCAATTCTTCCACCACTCCTATTCAATCTGTATATGCTGCCACTGAGCCAAATAATGAAAAATAACAAAATGGCTTACCACAGCTCTGCTGACGACACCCAGATCTACTTAGCCCTATCACCTAATGACTACAGCCCCATTGACTCTATGTAAATGCATTGATGAAGTTAACAGTTGGATGTGCCAAAACTTTCTTCAGTTAAACAAAGACAAAACTGAAATCACTACATTAGGAAACAAAGATGAAATTCTCAAGGTGAACGCATATCTTGAGGCTAAAGGTCTAAAATCAAAAAATCAAGTCAGGAATCTTGGTGTGATTTTGGAGTCAGACCTGAGTTTCAGTAGTCATGTCAAAGCAATAACTAAATCAGCTTACTATCATCTGAAAAATATTGCAAGAATTAGAAGCTTTATTTCCAGGCAAGACTTAGAGAAACTCGTTCATGCTTTTATCACCAGCAGGGTGGACTATTGTAATGGTCTTCTCACTGGCCTTCCCAAAAAGACCATTAGAAAGCTGCAGCTCATACAGAACGCTGCTGCCAGGATCCTGAGCAGAACCAGAAAATATGACCATATCACACCAGTCCTCAGGTCTTTACACTGGCTTCCAGTTACATTTAGGATAGATTTTAAAGTACTATTACTTGTATATAAATCACTAAATGACCTAGGACTTCAATACCTTGCAGATATGCTGATAAAATACAAACCCAACAGATCACTCAGATCATCAGGATCAAGTCAACTAGAAATACCAAGGGTTCACTCAAAGCAAGGAGAGTCTGCTTTTAGCTATAATGCCAGCCGTAGCTGGAACCAGCTTCCTGAACAGATCAGATGTGCTCCAACAGTAGCCACTTTCAAATCCAGACTCAAAACACATCTGTTTAGCTGTGCATTTACTGAATGAGCTATGCCACTGTACGTCTGACTGATTGCACCTTATCTTATGCATTTACTCAATGAGCTCTGTGCTTTGTCCGAACTGCTTGCACTTTTATTATGCGTTTCAATTTAACCCTGTTTTATTTTTTATTATTTTTTATTTTGTTAAGGCTGTCTGGGTGGAAGAGGTTGAGAGACGGGGGAGCGATAAATCAAAATCCCTCCGGTGCGAGGACGATCCGTTTAGATCTGCTCTGACGGATAGATCTGTATAGCCTTGGTGGTAAGAGGAAGGACCGTGTAGATCCGCTCTGACGGTCGAACAAAGTAGAGATAGCCCTGGTGTTCCTGTCCAGGAAGATTTGTCTGTAAGGGTAATGTTTAAATGCACAGTTACCTGACAAATATTTTTTTGGAGTACTCCCTCCGGTGCGAGGAAGACCCGTTTAGATCTGCTCTGGCGGGTAAAACATCTAGAGAACACCCTCAAGTTAGGCCAAGAAGATTTGTCTGTAAGGGTACTGTCTAAACGCACAGTTACCTGACAAATATTTTTAAAGTAAACCTGACTCTCCATTTTCTTCCACCCCAGATAGGGGATTTCATCTTTATTTTTTATTTGCTTTTAATTCCTATTATAACTGTTATACTATATATATTTTTTCACTTATGACTATTTTAACTTAATTTCTATGTAAAGCACTTTGAATTGCCACTGTGTATGAAATGTGCTATACAAATAAACTTGCCTTGCCTTGCCTTGCCTTTCTTCTTGAGAATTAGACAGTCAGATATTTTATGACCAGGCTTTTTACAATAAAAGCAAACCATGTCTCGTGAGAGTGCAGGCTTACTAACATGTTCAGCAACTATCGCCTTAATATTCCTACTCATCACAGGAGACTTCATCTTAGGCTGAAAACAAAACTTAGACCTACTCATATTGTTGGTTTTAAGACCGACTGAACTGAATGACCCACGATGGGTTAACACAAATTCATCAGCCATGATAGCAGCTTCAGAAAGTGTATTCACCTTGTGTTCAGTGAGATGCGTAGCTACAGCATGAGGAACACAATGTTTAAACTCCTCTAAGAGCACTAATTCGCTTAACTGCTCTTTAGTTGTCACTTTCATTGAAGTGCACCAACGATCAAATAAGTTCTCTTTTTCTCTTGCAAATTCAACATGAGTACATTCATCGGTTTTACTCAAACTCCTAAATTTTTGTCGATATGCCTCAGGCACGAGTTCATATGCATGTAACACAGCAGATTTCACCACATCATACTCACCACTCTGTTCCAGTGAGAGTGCAGAATAAACTTCCTGAGCTTTACCTGTGAACACACACTGTAACAATAAAGTCCAAAAGCTTTTCGGCCATTTCATGGATAAAGCAACACATTCAAAGTGATAGAAATATTTATCCACTTCCTTTTCAGAAAATGGCGGAACTAATCTCATATTTCTGTGAACATCAAACACAGGTTCACCTGCATTCGCACGCGGGTGTGGAACAGGAGGCACATTCGCTTGCGCGGTCTTTGCTGCTAATTCCAACTCCAACTTTTTAATCTGAAATGCTCTCTCCTCTCGATCCTTCTCTATCTGAAATGCTCTCTCTTCTCGATCCTTCTCTATCTGAAATGCTCTCTCTTCTCGATCCTTCTCGATCTCCATCTCAAGCTCCATTCTTCGCATAGCTAACTGATGATCTAATTTTCTCCCTTGAAATTCTCTTTCTACCGCTCGCTCTCTCATAGCGTGATCATCCCGTTCAGCACGAACTTTCGCGGCCTCTAAACACAATTGCTTCTCTTGCAAAGATAATTCTGGAAATTCTGTCTCACTTTCACTATAAACCTCAGCAGGAGTAGACACAAACGATTCACTTGGAGTAATTAACTCAGTGCTTACCTCTATAACTCCCCTATCAACAAGTGATCGCTTCAAAGTAGTCACGATAGTTTCCTTCAGCCTCTTTTCTTGAGAAGTAAGATCGACACCGAAGCGTTCGGCGATTTGCACTAACTGCTCCTTTGTACAACTCTCAAGCAAAGCTTCTGACGGACACGCAAAGAAATCTTCGACCACCGAAGACATTTTGTTCGTATATGTATACGCACAATAACACAAACGAAACTACTACACGTGAGACGCTGTTTACCCGAAATACAACTCCCATAAGCCACTGCTTCAAAAATGAACTACGTCACCGTATTACGCAACCCATGTTCATTCACAAAAACTTCCGAAAACTTCCCACAAGTCAAAACGCAGTGTAAACGCGAGAATAAACCGCACTATACACACAAACACAATGATTTACCTTTACTTATTTGTTGAATGGATTTACCGTTTACAATATGAGAACTCCCGCTCCTAACTCAGAAAAACACTAACTAAATCCTCCCTGGTCTTCAGAGATGTACCGGGCTCGGGGCGGCATTAAACGCTGAGCTCCGCGACAATCAGTCAGACTGAAGGTCCGGAAGCGTACCCCCTACAGAGAGTGAATCTCCACCCAGGATAACCTCCAAAAACAAGAAAGGCAAAATAACAAAACAAAACAACAAACAGTGCTCCGTCGGAAAGATTGTATTCACAATCCAGCTGGAAACACTCTAACTAAGCAGAGTTCTCATTTATAAAAGGCAATCATTCACAAAAACATACACACATACAACCCATACTTACCAACGTTTCCTACTCCCATAGGATCACGGACGAGACACCCAATTTATGTTACGGCCAGCTCGTTTCGACCGTACATAAAGGATACAAGTACACTGTGTGACTTGCAAGTTTTTATTAGTCTTCAAAATACAGATAAATTAATATAACAAAGTCTAGGGTTCAAAATTAAAGGGGAAAAATCATAATCCAAATGGGGAAGAGAAAAGGTGGGTATGGGTTGTGAACAAAATAAAGGTATGCCAAAATAATGATTTCTCCAGAGGGTGTCTATCCCCTGGACGAAGTGAAGTAGAGTGGTGGAGGCCAAGGCTTTATCCTCCCCTTCATTAGGTGGGAAATAGGGAACAGGTGTATACGGTCTCCTGCGCTATCCTTAAAACACAGCGCCCCCAGCAGGTGAGCAAATGGAACGCAGGGTCGTAACAATATATATATGTATATATATATATATATATATGTGTGTGTGTGTGTGTGTGTATGTATGTGTGTGCACACACGCACACACTGAAAAACCTCATAAACACTCAGGCAGGGAAGACAGGAGAGAAGTGGTCACCCTGGGACAGCATCTATGTCCCAAGTGGAGACACTCTCACACTGTACCCCTTCTTTTAATGCACCGTAGACACTGCACATAACATACAAAGGAAAGGGAGGGAAAAAAAGGATAGGAGAAAATAGGGACTGAATAGATGTGGGGGGAGGGTTATCTTATATTATTCACTTATTATATTATCCTCTATTACTAATTTACTATCTAAAATTAATTTATCTATGGAGAGTGGTGACAATGGTAATCATTACATAGGAGAAAAGAATAAGAAGGGAAGGGGAAAAAAAGGAAAAAAGAAAGAAACAGAAACTTTTTTTATTTTTTTTTATTAATACAATGAAGACAGTATGATGGAAGTGATGAGTGGTAGTGGTGATGGTAATAAATAATTAATGGTTACTTTGCTTATTTGCTTAGAATTGTGGGTATAAAGTCAGAATTGTGGGTGTAAAGTCAGAATTGTGGGTGTAAAGTCAGAATTGTGGGTATAAAGTCAGAATTGTGGGTGTAAAGTCAGAATTGTGTGGTATAAAGTCACAATTGTGTGTGTAAAGTCAAAATTGCGTGTATAAAGACAGAATTGTGTGTATAAAATCAGAATTGTGTGGTATAAAGACAGAATTGTGTGTATAAAATCAGAATTGTGTGGTATAAAGTCAAAATTGTGTGTATAAAGACAGAATTGTGTGTATAAAATCAGAATTGTGTGGTATAAAGACAGAATTGTGTGTATAAAATCAGAATTGTGTGATATAAAGTCACAATTGTGTGTGTAAAGTCAAAATTGTGTGTATAAAGACAGAATTGTGTGTATAAAATCAGAATTGTGTGGTATAAAGACAGAATTGTGTGTATAAAATCAGAATTGTGTGATATAAAGTCACAATTGTGTGTGTAAAGTCAAAATTGTGTGTATAAAGACAGAATTGTGTGTATAAAATCAGAATTGTGTGGTATAAATACAGAATTGTGTGTATAAAATCAGAATTGTGTGATATAAAGTCACAGTTGTGTGGTATAAAGACAGAATTGTGTGTATAAAATCAGAATTGTGTGGTATAAAGTCACAATTGTGTGTATAAAGTCAGAATTGTGTGTATAAAGACAGAATTGTGTGTATAAAATCAGAACTGTGTGGTATAAAGTCACAATTGTGTGTGTAAAGTCAAAATTGCGTGTATAAAGACAGAATTGTGTGTATAAAATCAGAATTGTGTGGTATAAAGACAGAATTGTGTGTATAAAATCAGAATTGTGTGGTATAAAGTCAAAATTGTGTGTATAAAGACAGAATTGTGTGTATAAAATCAGAATTGTGTGGTATAAAGACAGAATTGTGTGTATAAAATCAGAATTGTGTGATATAAAGTCACAATTGTGTGTGTAAAGTCAAAATTGTGTGTATAAAGACAGAATTGTGAGTATAAAATCAGAATTGTGTGGTATAAAGACAGAATTGTGTGTATAAAATCAGAATTGTGTGATATAAAGTCACAATTGTGTGTGTAAAGTCAAAATTGTGTGTATAAAGACAGAATTGTGTGTATAAAATCAGAATTGTGTGGTATAAATACAGAATTGTGTGTATAAAATCAGAATTGTGTGATATAAAGTCACAGTTGTGTGGTATAAAGACAGAATTGTGTGTATAAAATCAGAATTGTGTGGTATAAAGTCACAATTGTGTGTATAAAGTCAGAATTGTGTGTATAAAGACAGAATTGTGTGTATAAAATCAGAATTGTGTGATATAAAGTCACAATTGTGTGGTATAAAGACAGAATTGTGTGTATAAAATCAGAATTGTGTGATATAAAGTCACAATTGTGTGGTATAAAGACAGAATTGTGTGTGTAAAGTCAAAATTGCGTGTATAAAGACAGAATTGTGTGTATAAAATCAGAATTGTGTGATATAAAGTCACAATTGTGTGGTATAAAGACAGAATTGTGTGTATAAAATCAGAATTGTGTGATATAAAGTCACAATTGTGTGGTATAAAGACAGAATTGTGTGTATAAAATCAGAATTGTGTGATATAAAGTCACAATTGTGTGTGTAAAGTCAAAATTGTGTGTATAAAGACAGAATTGTGTGTATAAAATCAGAATTGTGTGGTATAAAGACAGAATTGTGTGTATAAAATCAGAATTGTGTGATATAAAGTCACAATTGTGTGGTATAAAGACAGAATTGTGTGTATAAAATCAGAATTGTGTGGTATAAAGTCACAATTGTGTGGTATAAAGACAATTGTGTGTATAAAATCAGAATTGTGTGGTATAAAGTCACAATTGTGTGTATAAAGTCAGAATTGTGTGGTATAAAGTCAGAATTGTGTGTATAAAGTCACAATTGTGTGTGTAAAGTCACAATTGCGTGTATAAAGTCAGAATTGTGTGTATAGCATCAGAAAAGTGTGTGTTAAGTCAGAATTGTGGGTATAAAGTCAGAATTGTGGGTATAAAGTCAGAATTGTGTATATAAAATCAGAATTGTGTGATATAAAGACAGAATTGTGTGTATAAAATCAGAATTGTGTGGTATAAAGACAGAATTGTGTGTATAAAATCAGAATTGTGTGGTATAAAGTCACAATTGTGGGTATAAAGTCAGAATTGTGTGGTATAAAGTCAGAATTGTGTGGTATAAAGTCACAATTGTGTGTGTAAAGTCACAATTGTGTGTGTAAAGTCACAATTGCGTGTATAAAGTCAGAATTGTGTGTATAACATCAGAAAAGTGTGTGTTAAGTCAGAATTGTGGATATAAAGTCAGAATTGTGGGTATAAAGTCAGAGTTGTGTGTGTAAAGTCAGAACTGTGTGGTATAAAGTCACAGTTGTGTGTGTAAAGTCAAAATTGTGTGTATAAAGACAGAATTGTGTGTATAAAATCAGAATTGTGTGGTATAAAGACAGAATTGTGTGTATAAAATCAGAATTGTGTGGTATAAAGTCAGAATTGTGTGTATAAAGTCAGAATTGTGTGTGTAAAGTCACAATTGCGTGTATAAAGTCAGAATAGTGTGTATAACATCAGAAAAGTGTGTGTTAAGTCAGAATTGTGGGTATAAAGTAAGAATTGTGTGGTATAAAATCAGAATTGTGTGTGTAAAGTCAGAATTGAATTGTGCGATATAAAGTCAGCATTGCGTGTATAAAGTCCAAATTGTGTGTATAAAATCAGAATTGTATGATAGTCAGATTTGAATTATGTGATATAAAATCAGAAGTGTGATATAAAGTCATAATTGTGTGATAATCAGATTTGAATTGTGTGGTATAAAGTCAGAGTTGTGTGTATAAGATCAAAAGAGAAAAAAAGACTATTTGAAAATAGCCTTTGGACATTGACGTGTGTTTTTAAATAGCCCCTTTCTTTCTTTTTTTGTTTTTGTTTTGTTGCTGTTTTCTGTTTAGTTATTAACTTTTGTAGTTTGACAACATTTGTAATTACATGTATGTGTATATTCTTTCTCCTACGAGAATTTTGTATTTTGCTGTTTTTTGTCAATAAAATTTTTTTTAAAAAAAATTTCAGTACACAACAGGCTTTTCTTGCAATATCATATCCATAAGTTCCTGCCTCCTCAGCACGAGCTGACCGATAGATCTAACACACCAAGAGAGGCGGAACTTAAGGCAGAACAGCCAATCATCAGCCAGTCACACTCAAAGCCGGTGTCATGTTTGAGGGGAGAGGAGGCAGCCGCAGTGAGCACAGACACGGAGCGGCCAGAGAAACAGAGGAGCGACTGCTGTAAGACTTATGTGAGATGGTGGTCCAGTGGGTTAAACCACTGAACTGATATTCAGAAGGTTGCTGGTTCGATCCCAGTGGTCCCCACCAGTGTGTCCTTGAGCAAGGCACTTTACTCCATGTTGCTCCAGTTGTCCCTGTAATAAGGGCACTGTAAGTCGCTTTGGATAGAAGCGTCTGCCAAATGCATAAATGTAAATGTAAGGAGTTTGTGCAAAACTGCTGAAAAACTGCAGAAAAAGTGTGGGTGTTAACCACATCCCCACGGTGTGACGCCCCTGGGTGAAGAAACCATTTATACCAGATATGAATTAATTTAAAATGCAAATAGTCACAAATGTGATAAAAATAAATAAACTTAAGAGTTCATATATGAGTCAGTAATGAAATGCATATAAATACGTTTTTTTCTGATATTAAAAATGTGGACATATAAAGTTAATATAATTCTAAAACCTTGAAAATAGGTATAAAATGTCTAAAAATATGATTGCCGTGAATCAGTAGATTTATTTTCATGAATCTTTCAACAGTTATTGACTTTATTTGGATCACTTTTACCATTTTAAAGCCATAAACTAATAAATTATAAGTCAGACACTGTGTCTTGATTTAGAGTAATTTAACTTTTTTTTTTTATCTCTCAATGTGAACTGTACAGGTCCTTCTCAAAAAATTAGCATATTGTGATGAAGTTCATTATTTTCCATAATGTAATGATAAAAATTCAACTTTCATATATTTTAGATTAATTGCACACCAACTGAAATATTTCAGGTCTTTTATTGTTTTAATACTGATGATTTTGGCATACAGCTCATGAAAACCCAAAATTCCTATCTCAAAAAATTAGCATATTATGAAAAGGTTCTCTAAACGAGCTATTAACCTGATCATCTGAATAAAAATTACACCTGCAAAAGATTCCTGAGGCTTTTAAAAACTCCCAGCCTGGTTCATTACTCCGCCGTGCACAGGCGTGTGAAGGAAATGAGCTACAGGTGCCGCATTCCCCAGGTCAAGCCACTTTTGAACTAGAAACAGCGGCAGAAGCGCCTGACCTGGGCTACAGAGAAGCAGCAGTGGACTGTTGCTCAGTGGTCCAAAGTACTTTTTTCAGATGAAAGCAAATTTTGCATGTCATTCGGAAATCAAGGTGTCAGAGTCTGGAGGAAGACTGGGGAGAAGGAAATGCCAAAATGCCTGAAGTCCAGTGTCAAGTACCCACAGTCAGTGATGGTCTGGGGTGCCATGTCAGCTGCTGGTGTTGGTCCACTGTGTTTGATCAAGGGCAGGGTCAATGCAGCTATAGCTATCAGGAGATTTTGGAGCACTTCATGCTTCCATCTGCTGAAAAGCTTTATGGAGATGAAGATTTCATTTTTCAGCACGACCTGGCACCTGCTCACAGTGCCAAAACCACTGGTAAATGGTTTACTGACCATGGTATTACTGTGCTCAATTGGCCTGCCAACTCTCCTGTCCTGAACCCCATAGAGAATCTGTGGGATATTGTGAAGAGAAAGTTGAGAGACGCAAGACCCAACACTCTGGATGAGCTTAAGGCCGCTATTGCAGCATCCTGGGCCTCCATAACACCTCAGCAGTGCCACAGGCTGATCGCCTCCATGCCACGCCGCATTGAAGCAGTCATTTCTGCAAAAGGATTCCTAACCAAGTATTGAGTGCATAACTGAACATAATTATTTGAAGGTTGACTTTTTTTGTATTAAAAACACTTTTCTTTTATTGGTCGGATGAAATATGCTATTTTTTTTTTGATAGGAATTTGGGGTTTTCATGAGCTGTATGCCAAAATCATCAGTATTAAAACAATAAAAGACCTGCAATATTTCAGTTGGTGTGCAATGAATCTAAAATATATGACAGTTTCATTTTTATCATTACATTATGGAAAATAATGAACTTTATCACAATATGCTATTTTTTTTAGAAGGACCTGTATCTACTGCTCTGCAGAAACCAAAATATTATATTTCCTTTCTCTCAATCCCAGTCACACAGAGAGCCTTCTCTGCCTGCTCCTTCAGCCCTCAATACATAAATAGTAGCTCTCTTAGACATCTAATGTCAGGCCTCCATTCGGAGGAAACACAAAATAAAACTCTTTCTTTCTTAGAAGTTATCCCTTTGTGCCCTCTGGACTTTCATAAATATTAGGGAGTCTCTGCATAATTTAGATGGTGACTTCAGTTAATTTGTCTCTGCCGTCCAGTCTATAAAATGTACATTTGCTATTCTTAATCAATTGACATTATTTAAACTCCGACCCTCTGTTGAATTTATACAAGGGTGTTAAACCCATGATGGGCGGCAATCTTTAACTATTCCGCTTTAACATATGCACTAATCCATAGATTAATTCAAAACAACATCATAAATGACAAAGTAGTCATAATTACCATTAACAGGTGTAGAAATGACCTCCCCCAAAGGACAACGCGAGCTCACCTATGATTGCGAGATAATCATTCAGCTCGCGGCGCCTGTGGGGGAAAACTGAACAAATGATATCCGTGAAACGGGAAAAAGCAATCGAAAATTCAGGAAAAGAAAGTAAGCGGGAAGAATGTGGGTTGGGGTTTTTTAGAGTGACTGAAAAATCCCCGCAGTCTATTTGAAGGTTGGTGTCTGACACAGGAAACATAGAGAGGAGAGATGACAAGTCAACATCCGCACCTGCCAGGATCTGTGGATGTTTTGAGCCACCGGAGGCAGCTCCAAGGCAACAGCGTTAGCTGGGACAGGCATCGGTGTTGCTGTAAGGAGAGAGAATGGAGATTTAGTCTGCAGAAGGGGGTTTGAAGACAGAGGAACCTGGGCTGCTTCTGGAGCTTGGAGGGAAAAGTTTTTGGGAGCATGAGGAAAAGTAGGATACATATGAGGAATATATGCTTGTGCTGTCGGTAGGGGCGGCATTGTGTTTGCTGGAGCTGCAGGCCACTGAAAAGGAGAAGAAGAGTTAGCGAAAGGTGGCTTGGACTGATGGCAACCTTGCGTTTGGGCTGCTAGCAAGTTCGCGCTAGCATCTGCGTAGGGAGCTGAAGGCCACTGCAAAGGAAAAGGGTTAGTAACTGTGGGAGGAATGAAATGGGAGGCTGGAGGCGGGTTGAAAGGCCCAGCTACAAATGCCGCTGCGGCGGGAGAAGCCACGGTGCGAGGTTGACCCTCGGTTGAAGGCAGGTGGGGCCTTGACGCGGTGAAATCAGGGGCGCGTCCCAGGCTTGCTGAAGGCCTGTTGTTGCGGCTCGTTGCTTGAATCGAGCTGGATCTTGTGCGGAGAGGAGAAGGTGTCGAGCGAGGCGAATCCTGAGCCCTGCGTGCTCTAGTCTGCCTGTTGGTCATTTTGGAAGTGGGAGTGGATCTTGGAAAGCGGTTGTCTGGCTGCAAGCTGACATAAAGTTTGTACAGTTCTGCTTTGGTTAATTTCCGCGAGAACTGCACTTCGGAGTTTGCCAGCGCTTGCCTCAGACCTACCACCGTACACTTCCCGATGGCTGGGATCGTTGGGACGGCTGAGCTGTAAGAGGACGCCGGGGAGGAAGTTGGCTGTCTCGCCGGTGGAGGCGAGGGTTGGCCTCGGCGTCTTGGTGAGCGTGAGGCTGGAGTAGTAAGCTGGCGGCCGCGCTGAGAATGACCTGACTCGGGTGCAATGTCCGGCGGTGGAGGAGTGGCCCTAGGGCCGGCAGATTGCGGCAGAGAGCCCCGAGGAGTGCTGATTTCATCGTCAGAGGAGGATGATGGGAGTTGCGACATGGTAGCAGATGGTCAGACCAAAAGCTAAGAAACTGTCAACGACAGGAAGGTAGTTTAGTTTAATGAGCTCCTCTTGTGTTCAATTAGGTTTAATTATCTGGGCCTGCTCCACTTGTGTTTAACAGTTTTAATTTCCTGAATGTGCTTCTCCCGAAATTTGTTTATAAAACATCAATTGTCCTCATAATCCTGTTTTTTGTCTTCTAGGACACACGTCCTTGTAAGTCAGCAAAAAATCAGGGTGCCATGTATCATCTTTTATAAAGTTTAAATAAATAATAAAGTTTGTGTTTTGAACCCAAGATTTTTTTAATGCATTTCCAATTTTATTTGAAAACTCTAGCATAAAAGGAAGTCATAGTCCACCTAAACCACCTTTTTTTCTGGTTTGACGAAATTGTCCTTATAAGTCATGCTAACCTGTATGTGTGTGTGTGTGTGTGTGTGTGTGTGTGTGTGTGTGTGTGTGTGTGTGTGTGTGTGTGTGTGTGTGTGTGTGTGTGTGTGTGTGTGTGTGGGTGGGTAAATCATACTAGAACGGGGGTAAACTGTGGTAAATCATGCTAGAATGGGGTAAATCATACTAGAACAGGGTAAACTGTGGTAAATCATGCTAGAATGGGGTAAATCATACTAGAACGGGGTAAACTGTGGTAAATCATGCTAGAACGGGGTAAATCATACTAGAACGGGGTAAACTGTGGTAAATCATGCTAGAACGGGGTAAATCATACTAGAAAGGGGTAAACTGTGGTAAATCATACTAGAACGGGGTAAACTGTGGTAAATCATGCTAGAACGGGGTAAATCATGCTAGAACGGGGTACATCATACTAGAACGGGGTAAACTGTGGTAAATCATGCTAGAACGGGGTAAATCATACTAGAACGGGGTAAACTGTGGTAAATCATGCTAGAACGGGGTAAATCATGCTAGAACTGGGTAAATCATGCTAGAACTGGGTAAATCATACTAAACTGTGCTAGTCATTAGCTAATTTATCACAAATTAATTAATCACAGATTATACAAGTCTTCATTGATCCTTCACTTGATTACACATAGGATGGATATTTTGGAAATTATAGATTATGTAACTGTTGGGTAATGTATTAAATATATTGGTAAAGTGTATTGCCTAATGTGAAAACTGTGTAATCTGTCTTTTATAGTACTGTAGCATATTCATTTGAAACATGTATCTTGCATTGTTTGCTGTTGGATGAACTGAATGTTAAAAGTACTAAACTGAAAGAAGATCATACTGTTGCGCTTCGGTGATTAAACCAAATGTTCTCATTACATATTACAATAATCTTCTGTTTGCAATAATGATTATAGGGAATGAAAACATGTGCAACTGAATGAAAGCATTACATCAGGTTTTGAAAGAATGACTAGCTGTGTTACAAGTGTGATCAGTTTGGATTTTTGTACTAATAGTTTTGAAAATGTACACCTTACATGTGAAAATGGTACCAAAGCGAATAAAAAAAACTGTAATCACAGATTATACAAGTATGCCTGGATCATTGTGCATGTGACAGCCACACAATATTTTATTAGAAAATTATCAAGAGAGACAAAAATCAAGAAATTATGTTTCAAATATAATTTTATTAAGGTTAATGCCCATTTGGATTGCACTTAGTCCGGAACCTCGCCCCTAAGCAAGTCAAACTGAAGTAAAAAGCTCACAGAATGACTCACTGGAACACACAAGCTTTTCCACCACGTCAAGGTGGCAATCCTTGGAAAGGACATTCACTCTCCATTCATTCTTTATCTAACACACACACACACACACACACACACACACACACTTTATCTAACACATACACACACACACACACACACACACACACACATGCACACAAGAATTAGTTTAGTAATATTCATTGAATTTATTTGCATTTGTATTAGCATCATTATTCCTTAAAATCATGATATCTTACCATAGTGTTGAATGAGAGATTTATACCGATTTTGATATATTTGCCCCTGGTTTCACAGACAAGGCTTAAGCTAGTCCCAGACTAAAATGCATGTTTGAGCTGTTTTAACTGAAAGCAACTTGCACTGACATATCTTAAAATTAGTCAGTGCCATTGTTTTGGTCTCAAGATACACACCAGTAATGTTTGTTTCTAAAGCGCGTTTCTAAAAGCGACATAAATGACCTAATTTAACTAAAGCCTAATCCTGGCTTAATCTAAGCCCTGTCTCTGAAACCAGGCCTTGATGTATTTATTCTAAAACTCCATACACGGGATCATGATAGCTGTAATATGTCTGTAGAACGCCGGTTCTGAAGTTTGAGTGTGCGCCGCTTATGAACACAGGGTCCAAAAGAGTGTTTTTTTCTGTTGTCCCGGTGCTGATTAGCTGCATGTATCCTTTATCTTGAAACAAATTGAGAATAGGTTTGTTGCAATGACTCAACTGATCTTCATTGAAATCGCCACACACAATAAGAGGCTTGAAATCAATGATCTCCAGAGATGTCAAGAGAGCGTTCAGGTTTGCCAAAAACTAGCCAAATTATAACTAGGTGGTCTGTAGATCACAGCAAGAAGTGCTTGTTTGGGGGCTTCTATCTTCAAAACCAAATATTCCAAGTCAGTGACATTCTGTTTATACATCAGAGGACAAGCTTGAAAACTGTTCTTCACATACATGGTGTTACGAACTGCTCCAAGACTTGAAGGTGGATCCAATTGCAGCTTTATTAGAGGGCAATCCAGAGGCGTAATCCAAGGTACAGGCAAGGGTCATACACAAACAGGCAGTCCAAACAAGGAAACAAACAAACAAACAAACAAAACAGGCAGGGACCAGAGGCAAGAGAGTAATCCAGGGAACAGGGCAAGATATCCAAAAGCAAGAAACAAGAAAACAAGGAGAGTGCTCGGAAATGCAATGTAACATTGAACAAGACTTCGCGGTGAGTGAAAGAATGAACATGGCATAAATAGACAGACACTAACAGGATGGTGAGACACAGGTGAATGCAATCAGTGAATGAGGTACAGGTGAATGTGATCAGTGATAGGTGATGATGAGTCCCGGGCAGTGAGTTATGGGAAATGTAGTTTGTGAGTGATCAGTCTTATGTGTGGAGTGCCCTCTGGTGGCTCTCAAGGGCACTCCAGCTGGTGAACGTTACATAGCCCCCCCTTTAAGGAGCGGATTCCAGACGCTCCTAAAACTGTCCAGGAGGGAGGTAGAGCGGAGGCGGACCCGTGGGCGGGATGGAGGGCCAGGCCCGTGGAGCGGATAACGACCTGGAGACTGCGGCAAGATGGGAGGCCCGGGCGGATCAGGCTGTGCAGGCGACCAGGACAGATCAGGCTGTGCAGACTACCAGGGCGGTTCAGGCTGTGCAGACAACCAGGACGAATCAGGCTGTGCAGGCGACCAGGGCGGATCAGGCTGTGCAGGCGACCAGGACGAATCAGGCTGTGCAGACAACCAGGAAGGAGACGACCCTTCAGGCGGCAAGGGAGGAGACGACCCTTCAGGCGGCCAGGGAGGATCAGGCTGTGCAGGCGGCCAGGGCGGAGACGACCCTTCAGGCGGCCAGGGAAGCGACCATGGCACAGGAACAGACACCGGCTCAGGAACAGGAACAGACACCGGCTCAGGAACAGAAACAGACACCGGCTCAGGAACAGAAACAGACACCGGCTCAGGAACAGAAACAGACACCGGCTCAGGAACAGAAACAGACACCGGCTCAGGAAGAGGAACAGACACCGGCTCCGCGGAGACCATCTTGTCCTGGGACACTGGTTCGGCGGAGACCATCTTGTCCTGGGACACTGGTTCGGCGGAGACCATCTTGTACGAAGACACTGGCTCAGCGGCGGCCATCTTGTACGGAGACACTGGCTCGGCGGCGGCCATCTTGTACGGAGACACTGGCTCGGCGGCGGCCATCTTGTACGGAGACACTGGCTCGGAGGCGGCCATCTTGTCCGGGAGACACTGGCTCGGAGGCGGCCATCTTGTCCGGAGACACAGGCACGGGAAGAGGAATAGGAACAGTTTCAGGCTCAGCGGGACGAGACTCTTGATCGGCAGAAGTGACGTGAAGCTCAGTCTCTGGATCGGCAGAAGTGACGTGAAGCTCAGTCTCTGGATCAGCAGAAGTGACGTGAAGCTCAGTCTCTGGATCGGCAGAAGTGACGTGAAGCTCAGTCTCTGGATCGGCAGAAGTGACGTGAAGCTCAGTCTCTGGATCGGCAGAAAGTGACGTGAAGCTCAGTCTCTGGATCGGCAGAAGTGACGTGAAGCTCAGTCTCTGGTTCGGCAGAAGTGACGTGAAGCTCAGTCTCTGGATCGGCTGACGTGACGTGAAGCTCAGTCTCTGGATCGGCAGAAGTGACGTGAAGCTCAGTCTCTGGATCGGCAGAAGTGACGTGAAGCTCAGTCTCTGGATCGGCTGACGTGACGTGAAGCTCAGTCTCTGGATCGGCAGACGTGACGTGAAGCTCAGTCTCTGGATCGGCAGAAGTGACGTGAAGCTCAGTCTCTGGATCGGCTGACGTGACGTGAAGCTCAGTCTCTGGATCGGCAGACGTGACGTGAAGCTCAGTCTCTGGATCGGCTGACGTGACGTGAAGTGCAGGCTCGGCTGGACTGGCGTGAAGTGCAGACGGTGACATGGCGTGCCACGGAAGGAAGCTCTCCAGACATCTGGAGAGTGCCTCTCTCCAATCCAGACCGGAAAGATCGGGGAGCTCCCTCGGGTTGACCTCCTTAGCCCCCCCTCCGGTAACAAAACTTAATTGCCTCGTCTCCCAGAGAGCAAGAGGCAGCGAGAGGAACAAACCCCCAGGTGTACTGGAACAGATCGAGGCTATCCAGGGCCAAGGCCGCGACCTAGTGATGTTACGTATGACACTGAAGCGTCGATGCGCGTATCGCGCATGCGACACATTTTGTAGTGAAGCTCCGTATCGGGGCGTGTATTGGTTTCCTAGAGTCACGTGATCGATGACAAATGAAGCCTCACTTTCTGTCCAATCACGTGCGCGTTTCACTTTGCGTGTCAGAAGCTTCGAACCCCCAGATCTTACTTAACCCCTTAAGCTGCATGAGCGCGTGCACGGGTTGAAGCGCTATTTTTAGCACGAGTGTAATGTTTGTTAATAGATTTAACGTAAAAAAACATCATTAATCTTGACAAACTATATATCATTCTAAAGGTCTAAACCTCAAGCATCGAGGACAGACCACTGTTTTTCAATGAAAAGCTTATAACGGCTGTATTTTTGCATGAATGTAAGCAATACACATCAAAACAATTGATAAGAAAAAAAGAGCACATACCTTTAGCGTCCTAATTACGAGCCACACACGCATCCACTGATAAAAGTTCCAGAATGAATGAAAGGTGAGGGTCCACTGAATAACATCCCATAGAGCATTTTAATCCAACGAAACAATAA
>JARQWZ010008780.1:0-24676 GCA_033150135.1 Gobio occitaniae
CCACATTGTCTGTATCAGTGGTCTCTGTATGCAAGCTTTCGTAGGAGTTGTTTTACTCAAGCATGCTTTTATACAATAAGAATACACCCACATGCTGCCGCTCACTTTACTGTTTGAGAGAGTGAACTGTCCTGTTTATTATCCCGCCTTTGAAAATCCTGTTCTTGTCGATGTATGCAGATACTGAGTGAGAATACAAGGGAACGTTTAGACCGCAACTATCTACAACCTTTGATAAAGCTGACAAGTTAGGAATATTTTAGCTCTCCGGTGTACATTAGTACAGTGTACATTAGTACGCACTTACACAACCCACACATGTCTCAGATTCCCGTTGTGTGTTTATATGCAGGTTCATTTGGCAGTTAGGGTTGCACTTCAAAGACTGGCTTGAGCGGTTTTGGAAAGTGAACATGAACCTAGCGTGGGCGCTATCTCTTTGTTTTGCTGTTAATTTTACGAGTCTTGGCTTTGTGACCCTTCATAACAAAAGGAAATGTAAATTAAACCGGCTGTTACCTCATACGCTCGACTTGACTTTTGTGGGGGAAATTGGGGCACTTGAGGAGAGAACAACAGCAATAAGACCATTCCTTCTTTTCTTCCACTATCTGACTTTTTTGAATAGGCTCTTTCTTTGTTTGGTTCTCTTTCTTTCTATTTTGTGTATATTACCTTGATTTGTGCTTTATCATTTCAGATTTATCTGACTTAAACAGATTTACTTCTGAGCTTTTGGACCTAAAATCGACCATTCTTTCCTTATCACATCTTTTACAGAACAATACCATGTTTTTTATGCAGCAGCAGGATAATACTGCGCTATACTTTGATATACTGCACCTTGGCATAACATGTATTTGATGTATAAAAATACACTACCTTTCAAATGTCTATGATCAGTGGGATGTTTTTATGCTCAAGGCTGCATTTTTCTGTTAAAAAAAATACAGTAAAAACAGTAATATTGTGAAATTTTAGTTGAATAAAATATGTAAATTCCTGTGTTGGCAAATTTTCAGAAGCCATTGCTCCAGTCTTCAGAGTCACATGATCCTTCAGATAATATTCTTATGCTGATTTGGTGCTCAAGAAAGATTTCTTATTATTATCCATTTTGAAAACAGTTGTGCTGCTTAATAGTTTTGTGTAGATTATGCTAAATCTTTTCTGAATACAAATGTATAAAACAGCATTTATTTTAAATAGAAAACTAGTAACATTATTAATGGTTCTGCTGTCACCTTTGAGTAATTTTATGCTTGCTGAATAAAAGTATTAATTTCTTAAAGTAAAAATCTCACTGACCTTAAACTTTTGAACAATAGTGGTCACAGTATCATTTTGAGGGAAAAAAACAACTACCACAACATATTTTATATATTATTATTAGATTATATATTAGATCATATATTATAATAAAATATTATAATAAACATCTGGTATTTTTTGAGCGAATTCAGTTATTTAAATCATTTACAAATTAAAGGTACTCTCATTTTATTTGATTATTTTCTGTTTTTAATTGGAACTTAAAGGACTCAACAACAAAAAAATCATAACAAATACATAAGTCTGGCATCAGTACAAAAACATTAACACTTGAGTAAAAAAACAGACAGTCATAATAGCCATTCTTGGTGCCCATGTAATACCATAGTTTTTGAACATATACCATGGTATTTTTGTAAACACCATGGTACACAGTATATGCACATGATAAACATTTAGGAGTTATTCCATGGTACAGCCAAAAATAATTTTTTGAAAGAGACTTCTGCTTTCCTTTATTCTGCATTATTCCCGTTTGTTTACTTTCCTGTCAGGGTCTATTTGAGGTGGTGTCAGTGGCGTGTGCTAAGTTGGCCTGCCGTTCCCACTTCTATTTATTTAACCTCTTGTGGTCCCACTTTCACGTCGCAGCTCATGAAGCTTTTGTTCCCCGTACGGAATGTGAAGATGAAAGATGGCAGCAAAGCCTTATGGATTCTGTCACAGTTTTCATCCAGCTGGACTCTGTGAGTCCAGATGTAGCGTTGGAGGATTCCCACTGCAAGAGAGGATGTCTATGCATGAAATAATAATTTCACAGTGTCAGGCACTTGTGTGTGTTGGCCAGCACTCCAGCTAAACCTCTGTGACTGCTCATTCAAGACCTTTATTATTCATCACCTAGAGCCAACTCATATACATATTCTTTCCTGAGAACTCCTGTGGCAGTTGATGATGTTATATTAAAGGTAGGGTAGGCAATTCTGGAGAGGCTAGCAATAGAAAGCCCTCTCTTCAGAATGCTCTCCAAAGCCATGTCTCCTCCAAAACACAACACAGACGAGAAATGCTGTTAAATTACCTATTGTCTCAAAGCACATAACATTAAAATATTTTAAATATATATTATTTGCATCATAACTACAATAGACCTGGAACTTTTACCCCCAAAACTTTGGTCCCCTCCAATGTTCAAGACATGGTTACTGCCTTGCATTGTATCATTGCATTCGGACCAAATTTTTGGGTCTTGAGACTTCTTCCACAAGAAGATACACTGCCCGGCCGCTGTTTGGATTCACCAGGCTCAAAAAGAATGTTTGGGAGGGAGCATGAAGGATCATTTTCATACCTGAAATGGCACGTCTGAGTCTAGACCTTAAATTAATTGAAAGTCTTTGGGATGTGCTGGAGGAGACTTTACAGAGTGCTGGACTCTTGTGTTGTCAATACAAGATCTGGACCAAAAATGTATGCACCTCTTGATGGAAATAACATCACAGCATTTATTTTCATCAAGAGGTGCGTTTATTTTTGGTCAAGATCATGATGATGATGATGAATCTTGACATTGTCATCCTGGAATATAGCCATAATGTGTCTTCCTACATGGTTGTTTAATAAATGAAAAGATACACACTCCAATAATTAGGGTTAGAAGAACTGTTGCCAAACATATTACATGTTAGAAACACAAAAATCACTGCAATAATGATCCAATCATTGACTCTTAAGCATTTGCCAATTTAAATTCAAACATCGACTTTTTGGGGGGGCCAGGCAGTGCATATGTTCATGTTTTAATATTTAGACCAATTCTATTATTGATCGCTATCAGGATGTGAAGTGAGTTTCAACTTATTATAAAACAAGTGTTTATAAAACAAATTGCCTATACTGTACATTTAAAGGTACTGTTCATCCATTTTGTCTTCATTTACTCACTCTCGTCATTCCATACATGCATGACTTTTTTCCCATGCAATTTGATAAATCATAAAAGCCCATATGATTTTGGCGCTTTGGAAAAGAGCAACTTGGACAGTATTTCTGTGGTTTTGAACAAAGAAAGTCATACAGGTTTGGAATGGCATCAGCGTGAATTTTTTTGTGATCTATCCTTTTAAACAAATCATTTGCCTTTCCCACCTCTATTTAAGACTTTTAAAATGAATTCTCACCCAGGAAAGTTACAAGTAGAATTACCTGTTGGCTGCCTTAAGGCATTTCTCATTCTATTTATACCCTTCAAAGGTGTGACATGGCAGCACACAAGATTGAATATGCGCACTGCATACGTGAGTCATAGAGAGGTTAGAGAATGTTCAATCAAGTTAATATTGAGAAGCACCTCTGACTCTGAGATGCTGAGTTCTACAGTATCTCCTGCTAAAGTATGGGTATTTTGAGTGAGAACTACTCAGGTAGGCGATACTTTCCTTAAACTGAGTTAAGAAGATATTAGCTCCAGGTAAAAGTAGTTCCCTCTGGACTGGTTTTGCTTCAGAACTACAATGTTATACTGTAAAAAACATATTGTGGTCATCACATAACCATGTTTATACCTTTGTAAAGTAGTCTGGATATGAAGCCGATATATGTGATATTGCACTATTTAATTTAAAGATAGTAAATAACACATACAATTTCTACAATTAAATGTACTTAATAATATTAATAATATCTTAATAATATTTAAATTAAAGACAAGGTAAAAAAAAAAGTCAAATATCAGCCATGGTAATATATCGGTTAAACACTAGTTTTTTTTCCCCCCTTGTGTAATTTGGTACACAGTTTTTTAAGGATGGATGGATGTAATGCAAATGCCCTTGTTGGCAAGGATATATTTTGGCTAGCTTAAAGTGAATTTGTGCTAAAATACCGTATTAAATAAACCTATTTATTTTATCCAAACTTTGCATGCTTACATGGTCAGTTGCAGTTTATCATTTGCATTAAGCATGGCATTTTCCCCACTGTCTTGTCAGAACAGTTCTGTGACCCATTTTTAGGTCATGACCCACCATTTGAGAAGCCCTTTAATAGACCACCTTGGTGGGGACAGCGACGCGTCATGACCCATACATCTCTTGTAATCATGTCCCCTTAATGGGAACTGATTTTGATAATACAGAGGCTTCTGCAGCAAGACCTAAAGTGGTGGTATAGTTGAAGTTTGTCCAATTGTTGTCTGATCGTTTTGAAAGCGCACCGCCCTGAAGCAGATAGACTCAGTGAGTGTTTCATATGATGTGGTGGATGAGCAGATGGTTTGGCACTGTCACTTTTATACATAATTATTTTCTCTGCTTGTCTCATAGGCCTGCCACGTTCTCAGCTGAGCCTGTGGCTGGCTAAAGCTAGTTGGAGTGGGAAATTGTTTTAGCCTCTGCCATTGTCTCCTCACTCCATTCAGTGTGACACAGAATGAGACCCAGAGGAAGCACAGTGTCTTGTTGAATTACCTCACCTCCCTCCCAGTGCATTAGTCATCAAGGAGCGTACCTGAAAGATTTGGGGTTTTATTATGCAAATAACCTCGGAACGTTTTCTAAAATGATTCTCAGTGTAAGCCGGTTTTACACTGTGCGATTTTGGCCTTGATTTGGCCGTCTGAGACAAGTTTTGTGAAGATTCTTTGATCGCTATAGTTTGACATGTTCGCCGGCATCCGCTTAATGACCATTGCGATTAAATTTGACCTCAAACGAAATTCTGGCAGTGTCAGAAGTTTTGAGACACAGTCCTGCAGTGTGACTTCTCTTACGGCAACCATCAGATCAAAAACCAATAGGAGCTCATAACCTGATGACGCAATTGGTGAGACAACAACAAACCTTCACTCGTCTTTGTTTTTCACCCAGCTATCTTTTTTAAGAAATTAATTTTAGAGATGTTCGCAAGCCTCCATTTATATCCCACATATAAATGCAGCTCACAGTCACCGAATGAATGTCAATGTCACGGACGAATGATGTAAAACTCCGGACGTCTTGACTGCCGTACAGCCTGACATTAAAGGGTTAGTTCGCCCAAAAATGAAAATTCTGTCATTAATTACTTACCCTCATGTCGTTCGACACCCGTAAGACCTCCGTTCATCTTCGGAACAGAAATGAAGATATTTTAGTTGAAATCTGATGGCTCTGAAAGGCCTCCATTGGCACAATGGCACGGTTCACTCTCAAGACCCTTAAAAGGTACTAAAGGCGTCATTACAAAGACCATCTCACTACAGTGGTTCTAAAACAACTTTATAAATCGGCGAGAATATTTTTTGTGCGCAAAAAACCCCTAAATAACGACTTACGTAGTGATGACGATTTCAAAACACGGTTATGAATCGTTATGAATCAGCGAGTCGAATCAGCGGTTTGAATCGCCAAATTTCAGCAGTTTGGCGGTTTGACACGCGATCCGAATCATGATTCTTCTCATTGATTCATAACGCTTCGAAGCTTCATGATGCCTTGTTTTGAAATCGTCATCACTACGTAAGTCGTTATTTAGGGGTTTTTTTGCGCACAAAAACTATTCTCGCCGATTTATAAAGTTATTTTAGAACCACTGTAGTGAGATGGACTTTGTAACGACGTCTTTAGTACCTTTTAAGGGTCTTGAGAGTGAACCGTGCCATTGTGCCAATGGAGGCCTTTCAGAGCCATCTGATTTCAACTAAAATATCTTCATTTCTGTTCCGAAGATGAACGGAGGTCTGACGGGTGTCGAACGACATGAGGGTAAGTAATTAATGACAGAATTTTCATTTTTGGGTGAACTAACCCTTTAATGACAACTGAGATCCTACAGTGTGGCATGGCTCACAGCAGGGATTATGTTTATACAGTCTGACAAGCAACAGTCGTAAAGGACTATTAAAAATCATACAGTGTGAAACCGGCTTTAAGTGTGTTTGCTTTTCAACCCTAAAACCATGAACGCACTCTCATGTCATCCAAAATCTGAATGGTTTTTCTTCTGTTCTACACTATGGATGATTTCCTTAAGGCGGTGCTGTTGTAGTATTATTTATATACTATTATTCACTATTACTATTATAACATTTTCATTTTAATTTGAGTAATTTTGTTATTTGCTTTATCTAAGTATTTCTATATAGTTGTACAGGTTGTTTTTCATCTAATATTTATTTTTTAATGTTCAGTTTCAGTTGTTTCTTTTATTCGTTTTAATTTTAGTTAACAACACTGCCTTAAGACACTGTCAGTTATGCTAAATGTCATTGGTTCTTGTGTGTCATGTGACCTATCATAATGTGACTTTGAATTTGTGAGAGGTAGATTTGCAGTGAATATTTACTTCAACATTAACTTGGAATATAGCAAAAATGTCATACAGACCATTTTTATGTTATTTCTGTGTTTTTTGGTAAGTGTCTGGCTGCATTCGTTTTTATTGTGTAGAAACGAGCATTTAGTAGCCTGGATGCCAGCCAAACTTAGCCCCGCCCACAACATTTGAGGTTTGGAAGTTTGGTTTGGACTTGATCCGTTGTGGAGCAACTATGCTCCAACCAGAGCTGTTCAGACCAATCAAATTGTAAGGGCGGGCTCTATACGATGATGGACAGATGATCAACAGTAACGTAATCAGGCACGTCACCAAAGAGCGCTTGGGTTGAATTTGTTCTAATCCTAAACAGAGAACTTGTTCATAAATGCATTCACATTTACTATTTCTCTCAATAATGATGATTGTGTTGGTAAGTACTCCGTGTATCCTTAAATTATTTTTACAACACTGGCAAAGATCGTTTACACTCATCTTTTTCTTCTAGTCAAGTCAAGTCAACTTTATTTATATAGCGCTTTTAACAATGCAGATTGTTTCAAAGCAACTTCAGGAAAATAAAACAGGAAAATAATTTTAAACTGGAAAATAATGCAACAAAATTTTATTCAGCTGTATAGCCGTTCTGGAGAAAACGGGGATGTCATCAGCTCATTTCAATTATCATACAGTGACAATGTGGGCTTTAGAACAGTAATTAGATCAGTAATTTAGTTCATATGGTTAATTTAGTTTAATAATTCGATTTATTTAGATATTTAGTCCCCAACTGAGCAAGCCAAGCCAAAGGCAACAGTAGCAAGGAAACCAAAACCCCATCAGGGGACCTAATGGAGAAAAATAAACCTTGGGAGAAACCAGGCTCAGTTGGGGTACCAGTTCTCCTCTGGCCAATTAACAAACAGCGTATGATTATTATTCTGGCAACTTTACAGGTCAGAGGTCATAATAGATTGGAATATTCGAAAGATCGGAGGCAACACACCGGAGACGGGTTTATTGAGGAAGCCGTATTGATGAAACAATTATTAAAGTTCAATATTCGAAAGATCCGAGCCGTCAGGCCGGAGACGAGTTTATTGAGGATGACATATCGATTTAACAATTATTTTAATAATTATTATTATTCATTAAATAATTGTTAATAATTAAATTTTTAACAATAATTCTACTTTTTCCAGCGTGCGTGCAGTTGAGTTCTGTTGACAACTATGCGTCGCTCAACATACGTCACTTACTCCGTTGCTCTGATTGGTTGCAGGTCTATCCAATTGAGTGCAGAGGCATTTTCTTTCCTGGTTTGGTTGAAACACGCCTCATAATCACAGCCCAATGGAGCAGTATCAGACTCATATTTTGACTAGAATCTGAGTATGACAATGTCAGGCTAAGCATTTAGGGCAGTGGTTCTAAACCTTTTTTGACTTCAAGGCCCCCCATTGACTGCAACAATGTGTGAAAGCCCCATTCCTTTTTTTGACATATTTCTTCTGTAATTAATTAGTAAACATTGAAGTTTTTAATATTTTTATATTGTAATAATTTCACAGTTACTCTCCAAACAACTTAAAGACAGTATATAATATTTGTTGTAATGGCTTCTTTTTATGAATGAAGGCCAGTGTCACTGATTCTAATAATACTATGTCTCTATGAAATTTTATTTTTTTAAAACTTAATGATAGACATAACAATACAGTGTAATTGAAAGCAATCAATTCCAACATTTATTAGGCTTTGAAAAAATAACAATTTTGAATTTAAGTGAACTTCACATGAACCGTTAATCTTCACATAAACCCATTATAATAAATGTCATATTTACCTATGGGCTTCCTATCTGTTTGACATATACAGAAATTGAATAAAGTTATCAAGCACCTTTATTAACTACATAAATTATAAATTAAATATAGACAAATTCTTATTAAAGCTAAAATTTTATCTGTTAACTTTGTTCTTTCATTCACATTAATGACATGCTTTATTAGGCTGCTGTCACTTTAAGATCTGCCGCTGCCGCGCTGTCAACCGCATCTCATTTTCTCACAACTCTTTAAATTAATTTAAGACATTATTTAACTCATTTAAGACTGCTCTTATGAGTGCGTTGTGTGTGTCACATAGGATATTCACAGACAGCGTGTTCTCTTTTGTTGCGCTTGAATGGTTTAAAAGCATTTGCATGAAAAAGAGCTTGATCATATAATGTAATGCTAGCCAAAGGATGATAGAAAAAACGCATGCTGCGTTAATTGTGTTAAATATTTTTAATGCATTAAACGGAACAAATTGAACATGTAGCTCGACTTGAATCGCCTTCTTTTGACTGAAAGTACTGCCAAACAACACTAGTTCCATTTTCACTTTCTCACAGCCTGCATTCGAACGCCCCCCCTCCATATATATATTAGGTCTATTAAATCCTAGTGCCTTCAGTTGTCACAAACAAAACAAATTTATTGTAATTTATTTCTTTGTTTTATTTTATTTTCTAATACATGTGTACTGATCACAGTGCTACAAAGTGTCTCTCTGTCCTTTACAAAGATGAGCGCATCTGCAAACTCAATATGGAAGCAATTAGCAATGAATCCTTTCACATATAATAACAGGGCAAGTAAGTCTTTGCAAATAATCCACTTCTGTCCGTTTTTTTTAAGACCCTCTTGTTTCTGGTTCTGTGGGGCGGTTCCTCCCTTCCTCCTGAACCAAGCTTCTTTTTCTGTTGATGTACTTGCATTTTATAGGTTTTTTTCCATTCCTTTCTTTCATGCGGCAAAGGCTCTGTTTCCCATCAAGGCCTGTGATCCGACCACAACAAAGGCATCACATGGCGATACAGGGGGAAACTTGGTGACAGAGTGAGAAACGGTTGGAGATTATATTATTACAACTAAAAGAAGGGTGAAAGCTCATCCTCAGGAAACTACAAGTGCAAATAGTCTCAGTTTTTCCAGAAATTATGTTTCTTTGAACGCCGCTCAACAACCCACACTGGGTTTTGACTACCCATTCATCTCGATGATGGACCTTCTTATCTGGTTCTTCCCAGTCTACTCGCTGCTTCCCTACACTGCCGCAACTTAACGATGCCTGCCGACCACATCAAGTTAAGTTGCTGCTAATTGCTACCCTTCCCCGGGCCTTCTTATTTCAGCCATCCCGTCTGGAAACCTTTTTTGCAGAGGTTAGCCACAGCAGCAAGATGTCTGCCGGCTCGTGGCCCAACACCAATGCGATATGCAAAAGTAGATGGTTATTTCCCATCACAGGGGCAGTAAAGTTGCTCTTCAGGTGACTTGCCTTTTGCAGGTGAGCATTAAGCATAAATAGGAATAATGAGTCCTGTGCTGTGTGGACAGTGGGTGTGAAGGACGTCCATCCCATTAGTAATGCATGGTTTGGCTGGCAGTAACTTGGTCCAAGATTACAAAGAGGAAATCATGATTGCTCTGGGAGATGTGTGACTCTCCAATGCGCCCTAAACTCCCTGAGCTTCATGCGACAGCAGAAGCCATCGACCGACCCCTAACGGAATGACAACACCATCCAGTCACACATTATTTATTGGCATGCTTTATGAATGTTAATCTGCTGCCTGTCGCTGCGAGCGTCTCTGGATGAGTGTTGCCATAAACTTTAACCACAACCTTTATTATTATCAGCACAATTTTCAAGAAGGTCTATCTATCTATCTATCTATCTATCTATCTATCTATCTATCTATCTATCTATCTATCTATCTATCTATCTATCTATCTATCTATCTATCTATCTATCTATCTATCTATCTATCTATCTATCTATCTGTCTATCTGTCTATCTGTCTGTCTGTCTGTCTGTCTGTCATCTATCTATCTGTCTGTCTGTCTGTCTGTCTGTCTGTCTGTCTGTCTATCTATCTATCTATCTATCTGTATGTATGTCTGTATATCTATCTGTCTATCTGTCTGTCTATATGTCTGTCTTCTGTCTATCGATCTGTTTATCTGTCTTCTATCCATCTGTTTGTCTGTCTGTCTGTCTGTCTGTCTGTCTGTCTGTCTGTCTGTCTGTCTGTCTGTCTGTCTGTCTATCTATCTATCTATCTATCTATCTATCTATCTATCTATCTATCTATCTATCTATCTATCTATCTGTCTGTCTGTCTGTCTGTCTGTCTGTCTGTCTGTCTGTCATCTATCTATCTGTCTGTCTGTCTGTCTGTCTGTCTGTCTGTCTGTCTGTCTGTCTGTCTGTCTGTCTATCTATCTATCTATCTATCTATCTGTATGTATGTCTGTATATCTATCTGTCTATCTGTCTGTCTATATGTCTGTCTTCTGTCTATCGATCTGTTTATCTGTCTTCTATCCATCTGTTTGTCTGTCTGTCTGTCTGTCTGTCTGTCTGTCTGTCTGTCTGTCTGTCTGTCTGTCTGTCTGTCTGTCTATCTATCTATCTATCTATCTATCTATCTATCTATCTATCTATCTGTCTGTCTGTCTGTCTGTCTGTCTGTCTGTATGTCTGTCTGTCATCTATCTATCTGTCTGTCTGTCTGTCTGTCTGTCTGTCTGTCTGTCTGTCTATCTATCTATCTATCTATCTATCTATCTGTATGTATGTATGTCTGTATATCTATCTGTCTGTCTATATGTCTGTCTTCTGTCTATCGATCTGTTTATCTGTCTTCTATCCATCTGTCTGTCTGTCTGTCTGTCTGTCTGTCTGTCTGTCTGTCTGTCTGTCTATCTATCTATCTATCTATCTATCTATCTATCTATCTATCTATCTATCTATCTATCTATCTATCTATCTATCTATCTATCTATCTATCTATCTATCTATCTATCTATCTATCTATCTATCTATCTATCTATCTATCTATCTATCTATCTATCTATCTATCTATCTATCTAACAGTCATTATATGATGTTTCCGCAAAAGAAAAAGTCATGCATGTTTGGAGCAACATGAGAAAATTTAATAAATAATGAGCCTTTAACTCTAAAAGTTCATACAATACAAGTCAAGCTAACCACATATTAATAGTGCGCTTATGCAGGTCACTTACAAAAAATAAACCAACAAACAAAAAACATGGTTATTGTAAGTCATAAAAAAAACAAAAACAATAGTAAGCATGTCCCAGCAGGGGTTGTTTCAGAGTCTTGCCACCTGCATGACTTTAATTAAAATCTACATGACACCCAAAAAGCAAAGCCTGTGATTTCACATTTTAATGAGGCCTGATTTTCTTTCTTCTTATTCCAGTGAGCATGACTTCCACAGGGCTGCCTGGACACTATCCAAGTGTTCTGCGGCTTTTACGGCTGTATTTTCTCATACTTTATTTTCTGGATACAACTGTTTCAGTTGTGCGAGCAACAGCACAAATGTCCTTCCACATATGTAGATGCACCCTATGCTCAAATGTGCCTTTTTCATTGCCAGCCACCGGCAAGCATTTGCCCTTTTTTGAGGCAAACAAGCCTCACACAAATCAAAATGATTATCAGTGTGCGCTCATTTCAGGCAGTCCTGCCTGGGGTATGTTAATTGCATTTGATTAATGCCGTTCAGAAAATTTGTTCAGGGAGGTTGTGTGGTTTTTTGATTTGGTGCATGATGCCCCACTCATCCCCTTAAGGAAGGGCTCGACCCACATCAGTGGTGCATCCAGGCAACTCAGCTTGGAAAACAGAGGCTAATTATCTCAGAATCTTCACTGTGATCCAATATGCTGGAAATGTCTGTAATACTTGACTCCTTATGAAGTATATTCTTGCATATGTACGTATATAACGAGTGGGGGAAAAATGGCCATAGAATATCTAGGAACCAGAACTTCTGACTTGACCCTGTAAACAACCACCGAGAACATTATTGCTACATAGCAATGGAAATTGCTTTGTTACTTATTATTATTAATATTCATTCATGGGATGCTATTTTTCCACATTTTCATTTTCTTGGGTTTTGGAGATCTTGGAGAGCAGATCAGAATGGAGATGTTATCAGATTATGAGGTACCTCACATATGAAAGCCAGGGTTTAAATCCACGCTCTCGCTACATACCAGGTTCCTCATTCAAACCAGAACTCAATCCAAATGAGAGGCTTTGAAGTCTAGAGCTTAGAAATACCAACAGATACCCTTTGATGGATACCCTCTTGTTTATTTTGACTGTGCAAAAGTCCTGCCTCTCTGTTGCTTTTGGTTGATGAAAAAGCGTCCATATGGTTGCCTTCCAGATTTCTTTTTCCTTTTTGCAGTGTAACTTTTGCTAGGGGTTCACAGAAGGGTAAATAACACGATTGTCATTTCACCTGACTGTCGCATGCTTATGGAATTAGTTTGCAGACAGGTCATATCGCACGAATGCAATCATAAACCTGAATCGTAATTGATTGATTTCTTCCGTTATAATTATTCACCCTCGTCTCTTCCCTGCAGTGCTATGACTCATCCTGGGACAGCAGACTTACATTCTAACAGATGCAATACCAAATTACTATAACAGTTTTAGTGTGACTCCCTATATTCCCTTACAAAAAATGACCATGATAACCACAATTTCTGGCAAAATAGTGCCAGATTTACTAACAGCTTGCGCTATCGCAAACCCTATTTTGCTGTTAATAAAATACTGTTATAAAACGGTTAGTTCCAGTCTTTGATTCTGATTGGCCAATTGCTGTTTTTATTCACAATAAAACATGGCTATGACTGCTTCACCCAGTGGTTCTCTGTATCACTACACAACACCCGTAGCAACCACTCTTATCGACATAAACATAATTGTTCTCATTGATATTGTTCATTGAAGCTTGTATTATTGTGAGAGAGAGATTAAGTGACTGATTATATTACCGGCATTCATATATAAAGGGTTATTTCACTCAAAAATGAAAATTAGCCCATGATTTACTCACCCTCAAGTCATCCTAGGTGTATATGACATTCTTCTTTCAGACGAATAAGATCAGAGTTATATTAAAAAAGTCCTGGCGAATCCAAGCTTTATAATGGCAGCATTTCTTGCTCTGTTTTTGAAGTCCTTAAAAAATGCATCTGTCCATCAAATAATGTGCTCCTCATGGCTCTGGGTGGTTAATAAAGGCCTTCTGAAGCGAATCGATGCGTTTGTGTAAGAAAAATATCCATATTTAAAACTTTATAAAGTAAAGTTTCGGCCGATCGCCTTCCTTATTCAATTTATGGAAAAAGTGTTGAAAGTGCCTCTGCAGTCCAAAATGCTTATGCTACCAGTTGCCCTCGTCAGACGTAGCGTAAGCACTTTGAAATGCGAGAGGCACTTTCAACACTTTTTCCACGGAAGACGATCGGCCGGACAGATGCATTTTATATTTACTTCAAAAACAGAGCAACAATTACTGCCATTATAAAGGATAATTATATCCCGGATAACAGAAAATGGGCAAAGAGGCGGGACGTGGGTAAAGAGCTGAGGTGACGCGATGACTAACGGACAGCAGATAAATGGCTATTCACCTGTCACTCAAAGTGGCCACGCCCTTAATTATGCAGCACTTTTTAAGGCTTTATATAATGTAAACGAATGAGTTATAAAAAAATTCACCCCCCTCACAGTTGTCATGAAGGGCAAATTTAGCCGTATAGACCAAAACCACAATGTGTACCAGGCTGTAAACATGTTTTTATCTGCTGTAAAGTTGGACATTTTAACATGGGGCTCAATGAAATTCTGCTCCCTTCTGGAGCCTGTCTCTAGTGGCCAGTCGATGAATTGCAGTTTAAGTCACTTCCGTATTGGCTTCAAGAGAAACTCTGGGACGTTGCCGCTTGGCTGACAGTGAGAGCACTCATTTGTCAGTTGCGTCTTGTTCCCGTGTTCACACAAGTTTTAGTCATTTCAATATAAAAGTCTCTAAGCTATTGAGTGACTCACTCATTAAGACAGTCTTTGCCGCCATCTAATGGCGTAATAATGTAACTTCTGTTGCAGTCACTGAGATCAGTGGTTGCTGTTCACGGTCAGGGACAAATTTTTTCCAGCTGAAGGAAGGCTTTTTGTGATTTACTTCATGAAAATTGCATTGATACATATATTTTGGCTTTAATCTTTTTAAAATTTGTATTGTGTGGTAACCGTTAAATAAAAGCATCTCCGCTCCGTGTCATGCTTAACAATGCCCCTTAGCTGTTATAAATTCACTGTAACCATGGCTTCTCTGGGCTTATTGCTTTATTAGAATTTACTAAAGACAGGCAGTGAAAAAATAGTGCTAAAAACGCGTGGACAGGGATATTTTTGAGGCTGACTTTATTGCATATGCATTTGAAGGAGTTTCCCTTTCAGACGCAAAATGTATTGGAGGAGAGTATTTCAATGAATAATGCAAGGTGATTTACTACTATTTGCGCCATTATTATTAAAGGAAATATTAAAGGATATTTTCCCTTTTGTCTCTTAGAGTGTTATACAGCAAATGGAGAGGACTACAGAGGCCGACAGAACCAGACCAGCCTGCAAGGAGGGAGGCCGTGCCTTTTCTGGAACGAGACTTTCCAACATCCATACAACACCCTCAAATACCCCAATGGTGAAGGAGGCCTTGGACCCCACAACTTCTGCAGGTAAGCCAAATACTGTATAGTTGAAAGAAAAGCAAAATAATAGGGATTCTCTGTAGAACTTATCTATAAGAACTATTCACCAGGGTGGTTACCCGAGAACTAAATGTTTCCCTAGGGCTGTTTTCCTGGTTGCATTCACACCACCAGAAGGAACTCTGAAGTGATGTAAGCAGCGCTTGTTATTGTGACTTTAATTTTGAAGGCAAGGCGGACATTTATTTTGACAGCGCTGAGAACGCCAGAGCCTGAGCACACATCGCTCCAATACTCCGTCTTTAGTTTGCGATATGTTTAACAGTCCTGACTCCTGACTACTACGTTATTAGATTAGAATTGTTATTCAAAGAAAGTAGAAAAGTATTAGCGTTTGCCATGTGGTTGATGTCCAATGTTGCTAGCAGAGCAGAAATACATACCGTAATCATGTTTTGCATGGTCCCCGTTGCGTTGGATTTTCTCCTTACGTAAAGTTTTAGAGGTCCATCTATCGCTGTTTTCCATGTTCGTAGAGTTAATTTGTGGAGTAAATATATAGGCTATAAACTGTGTGTGTACACAGCTTTTTTTTTTTAAATGGTGGGTGCAGGTGTTTCGTGTGCGTTCGGCCAATCAGCGTAAACTTTTGTTACTGGTCGTTCCTGTCGTACTCTGAAGTAGGAGCTAATTCCAAAAGGAGTTCTTAAAACTAAAATCGCTCCCAGTTTCTGCGGTGCGAACAAGCCAAAAAACGGGTACTTCCGCCATTAGTTCTTGGAACTATGAAGCTATGTTCCTTTGGTGCGAAAGCCCCTAATATCTATAGAGTTGCAGGATGAATACAAATTTGCAGATGTTTACCTTTACAAAAAGTACTCATATGCTATGGTATTTACATGTTACTCCAAAGGTCTTTAAAGAAATTACAATGGGATTATCATAATAAATAATAATAATTTGTTACATTTAGCGCTTTTCTGGGTACTCAAAGTGCTTTACATAGAAGGGGGGAATCTCCTCAACCACCTCCAATGTGCAGCATCCACCTGGATGATGCGACGGCAGCCATATTGCGCCAGAACTCCCACCACACACCAGCTGATTGGTGGAGAGGAGACAGAGTGATGATACCAATCATATATGGGGATCATTAGGAGGCCATGATGGACAAGGGCCAATGGGCAAATTTGGCCAGGATGCCGGGGTTACACCCCTACTCTTTATTGAAGGACATCCTGGGACATCATGGTACAGTGCAATGTCCAAAAAACATTATAAAACCTTTCTGGTACTTTATTCTTAATGCATTGAGAATGTTTGTGATTAAGATTCAGAATTATTAAGGATGAACTGTTTCTTTAAATAGAAGAATGCATTTTAAGAGAAAAACACCAAGAGGGACATTGTTGCAAAATTGTGAGGGACATTGTGTGATTTTGGCAGTGTGATGTAAGAATTTTATTGACACATTCTTCAGTGTCAGAGTGTAAGTGTTGTCTCCACACTCACATTCACTCTTCATGTCCTCAACATTTCATATGTTTTATTCATTGAAAGTCTCTCTGTCTTTGACCATGAACCATATTTAATCCTTAAAAAACTATATATACTAAATTATTTTCATGTTATTGGAAAGAAGCATATATGCGCTCCTGTTGTTTCTCAGAAAGTCACAGTGCAGTGTTTGACTGTGGTCCATGAGTATACGTTTTTGTCTTCGTGCCATTATGTGGACTCAGCAGGGCTTGAAGAGTTTACATTTGCAAAGTCGCCTCAAATCCCTCTGTACAGAAAACAAACGTAGCAGAGCGACAGCCTGGATGACCGATAGCCTCTTTCTCTCTTCAGCTTCACATTTGTTCTAGATGCACATGCTAACCCACAATGCGAGAAACAAAACGTTACTGTCATAGGCCTGTTTCAGTAATAAACAAATGTGTAATCTGATCGATGTCTAATCAAAGATAGATTACAATATGCTGAAGCATTTGGTTCAGGCACACGTGTAACACAATATTGCAGCCTTATTCTGTTTATAAAGTATGTCGATTTGATAAAAAATCTCTTTTTTTCTGGCCGAGTAGCCAAATCTGTTGGAGTTCTCACAGTTTCCTCAGCTGTTATGTCATTCCTCGGACTGACGATAGTAACTGGAGTGAGATCAGAAAACACAAAGAAGGAGATGGCTTAGAGATAGTTCACCCAAAATCACAAAGTTACTTGAATCCTTAATTGAATGAATATCATTTTAATGTTAAACACAAAAGGAGTTATCTAGCAAACTGAACAAAGTTATTTCCATGTGTAGAATGAACACACCAGTTTTGAACGGAAATAAGGCCAATTACGGTTCAATTTGTTGAAAATCTTCTTAAATGTGTGTCACATACTGTATAGCTATTGTATGACTTGGAATATGACTATTGTCAGTACCGTCGCAAGGGCTGTGCCAAGTGTGCGACCGCACAGGGCCTCGCAAAGTAAAGTGACAGCTGACTTGATGTAAAAGCCGACAGTTAAAGTTTATGTTTTTGTGCTTCAAAATACTATAATTGTTAAAAAGACACAGCTAAAAATGTGTATCATGATGCTGTATTATTCTGCTTGTTAAAAATGTATTAGGCCATGCAGTAACTACAATAGGCTACAATATTCCTCTTTGCGTGAGACTGCGCGTGTAACAGTGATTCATGTGCATACATGTCAGTCAGCGGGCATTGCACCTCAAGTTAGAAAGCTTTAATCAATCCATTTAAATTTGATTTTGGCTGCCTTTGAAATGGGTTAAACCATAGATATTTCTCTACCTAAGAAGTTCAAGTAAACAGGCTACACTAGAAATGCGCGCTCATTGAAGGATGTGCATGTATTGCATGGACGGAGAAAGCAGGACGCCTGCATTTCATCTGACGGTACGCACAAAAGGTTTTTTATTTAACACTGTAAAGTTAAATAACCATATAGCCTAACTATTACGCACCTTTCGGAGCATCATTGCCACAGAACGAGTAAAGCCTATAGGCTACTATATCTCTAGACGTTTTAAATGTTTTTAAATGTGAAAACTGCAAAAAGCAATTCAATTGTCAGACATCCATTTAGCGCATGTTCACAGAGGAAAACAACTGAAAAACAGCGCTGGTTGTTCTCTCAATACTGTCTGTTTATTTTACTGAGTGAGAAATCACTTCAGATGATTAAGTGAGAGAAAGCAGTCCAAACACATTCAAGTGGATTCAGGCCGTTTTGCAAACACGTGTGACCAATTCATAATTTACAACATAATTTAAGCGTCAAAATGTGCGCACTGGGCAGTTCAGGTAGCCTACAGTTTAACTTCTTGAACCTAATGCTGTTAAACGGAATTTATTTTATTTTCCCCCTTAAATATCCACGTAAACAACAAATAATTCGTCACTATAGCAACAGTATACCCCCGTTAATATACCCCTGGGCCTCGCACATCACGTTCGCACAGGGCCTCGCACCCCCCTTGCGACGGGCCTGACTACTGTTATTGTACTTTGATGGTGATTTTTCTCCTTTTTGGATCTAGACAAAACATGTAAACCAGCCTTATTTGCTGGTTGCTTAGCTGTTTTAAGCTAGTCTCCCATTCTGAACCAATAAAAGAGTCTGATAAAACAGCTACAACATAACAAGTTTGGCCAGGCTGGAGAAATGTCACCAGCCTGATGACAGATTTTTCATTTTAAAGAACATTCCCTTTAAAACAGCCTTGTACTGCCTGCCTATTGCTGTTTCCACCATGAGGAGGAGTGCAGAGGTGACTCTGTATATGTGTGTGTGTGCAGGTCCAGCAGACTGTATGATATGGGAAGTGAAAGCCGGATTCAAAACGGCAGACAGAGATTAAGTGAAAAGGGGGAGATCACCGTCAGGAACACTAGTGTTGATTTTAGGCACACGGTGGCATGGTGTTATGTCTGCTGGGTGTGTGTAGGAATGTCTTTGTATCATAACAGACTTTAGGTTTTAGGCTTCACAAGATCTTGCCGGACTACACCAAATGAAACTTTTAGAAGAAGTACTCGGATCATCCCCAATTCCATATTCCTAATTGAATCTATCGATTCATCCATCTATCTATCTCTATCTATCTATCTATCTATCTATCTATCTATCTATCTATCTATCTATCTATCTATCTATCTATCTATCTATCTATCTATCTATCTATCTATCTATCTATCTATCTATCTATCTATCTATCTATCTGTCTGTCTGTCTGTCTGTCTGTCTGTCTGTCTGTCTGTCTGTCTGTCTGTCTGTCTGTCTGTCTGTCTGTCTGTCTGTCTGTCTGTCTGTCTGTCTGTCTGTCTGTCTGTCTGTCTGTCTGTCTGTCCGTCCGTCCGTCCGTCCGTCCGTCCGTCCGTCCGTCCGTCCGTCCGTCCGTCCGTCCGTCCGTCCGTCCGTCCGTCCGTCCGTCCGTCCGTCCGTCCGTCCGTCCGTCCGTCCGTCCGTCCGTCTATCCATCTATCTATCTATCTATCCATCTATCCATCTATCTCTGTCCGTCCGTTCTTCTATCTATCTATCTGTCCGTCAGTCCGTCTATCTATCTATCTGTCCGTCAGTCCGTCTATCTATCTATCTGTCCGTCAGTCCGTCTATCTATCTATCTATCTATCTATCTATCTATCTATCTATCTATCTATCTATCTATCTATCTATCTATCTATCTATCTATCTATCTATCTATCTATCTATCTATCTATCTATCTATCTATCTATCTATCTATCTATCTATCTATCTATCTATCTATCTATCTATCTAACTATCTATCTATATATCTAGTCTCTCTGTCCATCCATCCATCCATCCTTCTATCTTTCTATCTTTCTATCTGTCTTAGTAGATTTTTTAAGCATTTAAAAGAGTCAGAGAAAAAGAGACAGGTGTATGTGTTTAAAGATATGACAGGTTATTTGTGTAGTGCATGTTTTTATAGTTTCAGTTACTTGTAAGAGAGAGGAATGCTTCTGGAAAGCTGTGAGTGTGTGTGTTTCTTTAATGATGTCATAAACTTTTTGCATTTCTTTGTTAGCTTGTCTTCACGCCATTTGAGTTGAAAGAAAGAACTGCAGTCTTGGTATGTTGAGAGAGCCAGAAAGAGAGTGAAATGAAGGTTCTAATATCCCTCACATTTCATCTTTATTGTGTGCTGTAAAATAGCTATGAAAACATTGAGAGATGGGGCAGAGAGGAAATGTCCTATTAATTGTGAATAAAAGAGCTATGAATGTTGGAGATTTAGACAGAAAGGTGTACAACTCATCAGCCTCCTCTCAGACCTGTTCACCACCACCTGTTTCTTGTGTAAGGTTTATGATTGGTGTCTCCTTACAGATAGAGCAATCATAAACCTTACACAAATAGCAATGTTTAATCAAGGTATTAAGGTAAATCCCATTAATAGAAAAAGAATGTGTATTATACTATTTATTTTGCAGATGCTTATATACCATGCAGTATATGCCAAATAATATAAACATGAGCTACAATAATTTGAAATCTGGTCTGGAAAACTGTATCCATCCATATGCTGTTTCGTCACATATCACAGAGCAATGAACACAATGTGAGTTGTGATGGTCGATTCACGAACAAATGACCCTTATGAACTAGTCGGTCAAAAACATTTTCATAAACAGCAAAGTCGCTCGTGAATTAGCGTTTGGAATCAGACTCTCACGGTGAATAATTCAGAACCGTTACAACTGTACACAAATGACTCCCTCAATGACCCGTTCAAAATAATCATAGTAGACCTACTTACTGTATATAATAAATACTAATGAGACTGTTTTTTGTAATATTGTACAATTGTAATGGCCTAACCTTTTGGATATGTACCATGGTATTCTTTAAAGTACCTTAAAGTACCATGTAAATACCATTTTACATAAATATGATGAACATGAACATGCATTGTATAAAGTATTCAATGTATCAATGTTTTTAATAGTTATATAATCTCTGTATTCAGTGTAAGTCAATGGTATTATAATACTAACATTGAATTATGATTCCATCACAGTACTTTTTGTCTGGATATTTTATGTTTTAGCCATTTATTTTTAGAATTTGTTGAATACTTTTGCATGACAATGTATATTAGTATATTTAAATGAAGTGTAATTATCGTGTAGTGTAAAGTGTTAAACCATTCCATGTTGACTTTAGGGAGGCCTAGAGAGTCCGGTTATGTTTTGCTGCTTTGTATATTGTTTCCCAGAGAAACTTTAATGTTTAATTTTCCACCTTCAATCTGTCTAGACTTTAGCTTAAGCGAAAGTGCAAGCAACCGTTAAGCATTTGTGCCTTTTCCGTTTACACTGTTGTTTACTTGACTGTGAAATTGAATGGTTTGTTATCCACTTTCAGATGTCAGTTCAGTGAGGCGGGCTTGAATTGTTGTGGTTGAATCGACGCGTAATACCGCAAGAATGTCTATGTGTGATATAGATACAATAGACTGACAACCAGTCTCTCAAAAGTGTTGGACAAGTGTTGGACTCGGCCCCAACTTAAAGCTGCATAAAAGAACTATGTTAGCTACATTAAAGAAGTACATGATTGTCTATTTGACTGTTTTGTCATTTTTATTTGATTTAGAAGTATCAGCACTTGCACAGGCTCATACTTGAGTTTCATTCCTGCTGTAGCATATGTTTGCCATGTTGACCAAGCTCGGCTCTGAGCATATTAGGCAAATTTCCCTTGCTCATATTTGCTTTGGATACTGGTTAGCTGCAGCGGGCTAATAGTGTGGCTGGGGTTGGCGTTCAGGAAAAAGCTATTTTCAGCCGTACCCTACTATAGATTTTACACTCTTTTGTTGTTAAAGAATCCCAGTTTTTTTAATGTATTGCTCTATGCCAACATTTTAAAAGTTTATCATACATTTTATGATTATGGTGCATGGAAAGCGGTTATTAAAGAAAAGCTTTTGAACGCTGGCCAGACAAGAACAGCTGGTTTTCTCAGTTCAGATGGCCAGTAATGCTGAAACAAATTAGAGAGAAAGAACAGCGAAAAGGAGAGCGAGAGAGTGTTGCAATAAACCATAATGGCTCAACACATTGTTCTTACACGTCAGATTTAGTGTCACATTGATATTTGTGGTCACCATGGAAAGCCTTCTATTTTTTGTTTTGAAAAAAATGCACAGAAGATTATCAGTCTTAAGTACATATAGTGATTGTCTCCTGATACAATGCGTACAAATGCCAACTCTAAGTTCTGCTTAGTTTTAGATCCCTGTTGATTGAATCTACTCAGAATAAAATTGTATTTCTCAGAAGTTGATCTCTTATAGTTCAGAAGACTTAATGATGATCCTCAGTTATTTCTGAAATATCAACTTTGTCTCGGATGTTTCTAGTAAGAGTATGGAACTGTAAAATTGAAAGGGTAGTTCACCCTCACATCATTCCAAACCTATATGACTTTCTTCCTGTTGTGGAACATAAAAGAAGATATTTTGAGAAATGTCTCAGTGGTATTTATTTTTGGTCACTGGTCACCAAACCTTTTTGGTTACCAACATTATTCAAAATAATAATTATACCTTTAAGATGAATGCCATAACTCATTCATTTGGTCTTGGGAGACATTTGCCTTGTTTCCATTACAGATTTGCACAAAACATTTACAATATTTTCTAAATGTCGATTAAAAAACTATTGTAAAATTACAGGTTTTCCGTCACGATGTTATGCGACTTAAATCTTAATTTTTCCGATAAGTCATTCTGAAAATCGTGGCAACGTATATCGCAGCCACCGCACTATTATTATTTTTTAATCGAAGGAGACGTAGGCGTGTTATCCAAGGATTAATAGCAAGGAAAGTCCTTTATACTTGGGAGCGGCCACATATGAGGTGTTTCTGGATTTTTCTCCCTCATATCTGCTTCAGGGACTTGAACAATTATGGCATTTCATTGTTGTTTAGAATACAGTATTCCCATAGTTCTTTTGTCTTTTATAAGTTCAATAAAGAACTCTCTCGTCTTCTGTCTAAACATACTGCGGCATCTACGCCAGGTGATCTGTAAATGCGAACAAAATCTGTTTACATTGCAGTTTTGCAGTTTTGTATTCCTTTTTCGAATTGCCTGAAAAACCACCTAATGCGAGCGTTAAAACTTTTTGCGATATATGGGAGTTTTTACGAAATTTAACTGTTTCCATTGGGATGTAATGGAAATGCAGCTATTGTTGAGATCTATTCTTAAAGTCCTCATGAAATCAAAATTGACCCCATTTACTGTTGGCACACATTACAGGTCTTAGGGTAAACAATTAATCCGCGCAAGTTAAGGTTTGTTTAAACATTTTTTTTAAATGTTTGTCGCAGTAATCTTTAATCAAAATCTGAAAAGTTACTTCCGGTCTGGAATGACGTTACTTCTCAGATGACGGCAGTTTGACAGCTTGGGTTTGAATATCCTTAACCACTCCCCTCCATCCGTTGGTCTGCTATGAGTGAGAGATGGAGAGGAAGAGCGCTGAAGTAAAATCTGCCCTCTATTCAATATTCCGTTTCATTTGCAAATACGTCACAGCCCTGAAGAAAACTCAGTTGCTACTTCCGGTTCACTGGGACGTTAAACACTGGAGAAACTAGGAAATTTAGCTCAGGGAAAATGAGAAGCAGTAGACTCTTGCTGCGTCCCAATTCGCCTACTTATACTACGTCCTAAAAGTATGTACTTTTTTTGTGTAGAAAAAGTACATACTTTTGAGTGTGTAGCAGAAGAGTATGCAAGCTTTGGGACATACTACTTCGTCATATTTAACGGACTCTGTTACGTGCGTCCCGTCACCATTTAAACTGCCCTGTCAATCATCGTCACAGTTCAAATCCCCCACTTTCAATTTAATTTCCTACCGTATCGGAGAGAAATGTAGTCGCTCGTTGATATGCCTTTCGTGGGTCTTTAATCGTGGGACTCCTCTCATGTTTGCAAAGTTAATGGCCAAACGTATCATTACAAAAGTTCTCAATGCTGCTGAAGGAGAAATATAATGTGGATAATATTGAATAAATATCTTTTCGTCAGGTTAAATACTGATAATTGCTCACTCAAACCCCTTTATCTAATCCTCTCCACTTAACCGTCAGACTCGCGTAACCGTCATGTTTGTAGTTTTTAACACTTTTTATCCGCGTTTGTAGTTCTAATCGAATCCTCGTCCATCTCGCAATGGGTTGTGGGCAATATCAGCCGTTAGAGTGCGCATCGATCTGCACTTCGGATTCTGACCGGAAATAGTAAACCATCCGGGAATCTTTGGAATACTCTTTTCAACATACTACGATTTGGGACATACTAATTCTTTTTTCGAATACTGTTTAGGACGGATAGTATGCGAATTGGGACGCAGCATCTGTTGCTCTCCATATCATTGCTGTCTACAAGACACAATTTATAAAGAAAGAAAGAAACCAAAAGACCACTGATGAAAATACTTCT
>JARQWZ010008781.1:0-24666 GCA_033150135.1 Gobio occitaniae
TTCACGGAGGAAAACATCCACAATCTTCGCGAGTTCAATGCCGGATTTGCACAACGTCAAATGCGCGAGACAAACACTGCCTGTGCGTGGATGCACGACGCGCGCGCTGCTGCACATTTCACGGAGGAAAACATCCACAATCTTCGGCGAGTTCAATGCCGGATTTGCACCTCGGCTTGTCCTGAAAGCTGGATTTACAAACAGAAGCTGTTAACGGGGCCACAACCTGTAAGTCTGATTTATTTTTCATCGATGTGTTTTCCTGTAATAGGTTGTAGCAAAGGAAGTAAACAGATGACAGCGCTGTTCTGCAAACCAGTCTGTTAAATGCTCATTCATACTAAACGTTATCCTACGAACACCTAACGTTACAAACACTAACGTTAAAATCTCAACAGTGAACTTGGAATTAGTGTAAATGATTCTTTGATTAGAGCTTTTGTGTATTATTTATCTACAGGCATGCTAAACATGGTTCTGTGTGTGCTTTGGCCACTAGTAAAGCCAGTGTTTAGTGTTCGTTTTGGGTTAGTTCTTTGTTAGATATTTGGCTATAATCGTTCTAAAAAATACAAAAGTAACAGTGCCATTCAGTAGCGATCACTATAGATCTGCAGTCTTTACTCTTGAGGACTGAACAGGTTCTGCTCGATCATCTTCACTAAAATGTTCTGGGTCTGATTCGGGCCTCAAATTGGTGTGGTTTTATTGACGCCATCGTTTCTAATACTGACCAAAGCACAGTCTACCGGTAAAGGGAAGGGGCGTGACATTTCCGATAAACATGCACTAGGCGGTTAGCGAATCACAACACACTGGGCCAGCTAACCAATCTGAGCCCATCGCGTATTTTTGAGGGACTGGCTTCATACAACCCGGAAAGCATCAGACCGTTTTACAAGGAGGGACAGAGCAGTGTAGAATAAAAGGTCAAATATATGAAAAATAATGCAATTTTTTTTTAAACGAAGCATGAACACATGTTACAATGCACCCCACAAACACAATCAAGCCTTCAAAAGAATGTGTTTTACCCACCCCTTTAAATTACACTCAATGGTGTTTATTTTTATAATAATAAAAAACGTTACAATTACATAATCATATTTCTACTCCAATTTGTTTTTTAAAACATTTAAATGGTGCTGTTATAAACACATGCCAGATTTATTCATAGATACATGCATTAAATATTGAAGAACATTAAAAATGATAATGAATAGCAATATATGGGTGCATATAATTAGCAAAATGCTAGAGTTAATTTTTCTAGCTGACTAATGAGTTTATGGACGCTGGATATGGTTTTTCTGAGGTAATGTGACGTTACACGACAGTTGCCGTGTTTCCATTACCCTTCAAATTGCGCAAATTGAAATTGCGAATTGAAAATACGCCCAATGGAAACGCGTCAATTTCGCAAAAACTCCCATATATCGCAAAAAAGTTTTTACGCTCGCATGAGGTGGTTTTTCAGGCAATTCGAAAAAGGAAATTTTCGCAAAACTGCAATGGAAACAGTTTTTTTCGCATTTACAGGTCACCTGGTAACGGTCACGCATTGCTCTCACATAGGGCCTACATATCATTTTTTTCCCACTCAAGTATGTACAAGATCTTATGTCGTTAAAACGACATATATTTTCTCCTAATAAGGAAAGTGGCGTAACTTTATAATGACGGACCCCGGTGCAACCACAAATATCATAACTATCTATAGGCCTATACTGTAATTATGACATATATTCAAGAAATGTATTAAAACAGAAAGACACTATAGTTTCAGCCTTGCTCAAAGACTAGGTCTATCCATTCCCGACAATCTTGGTTTGCTTCTTATTTATTAAATATAGCCTACAGCCAAATAGTTGTTAAACATTGATCAAAATTAAAATACAATTTATACAAAACGAAATTAATTTTAAAGAAAGACTTTCTAGAAAACACAATTCAATTGTGCTCAAAATCCATGTCTCCAGACATATGCGCATCTGATTATGTGCTTTACTCATGCTGCTCACTTTTCATAATCAACATATGAAATTAAAAGATTATAATATTTAGACATAGCCTAACTATATGAAACTAAATAGGCTATGTTTTCTTTAACCCTCTTTCCGACGAAGTCGTTGTCGCCTTTTGATTAATTTTTTCCTTAGGCTATTCCAGCGGAAACTTAAAATACTCCGTCATTTTTAGCCATACAGATAAGTGCAAGATATAATTATAAACTATAAACTGTCTACTTTTATTTGTGTACTCTCACGATAGCAGCAAAGGCCGTGGACTCAGGGAACAGATTATTTTGCACTCCACTCCAAACGCTGTCTTCATTTCAAAAATATATTTTGTTTATTAAACGCAAAGTTTTTCATTTCAAAAGCATTTCTAAATTTAGTTTATATTTCCAAAAAACGAAATTCCGAGCCAAAATAACGAAGTGGTAAAAAAAAAAAACGTTGAGTTACCACCATGCAAATTCAAACTTTTCGCTCGTCTCTGTATGTGGCAATGCGTCACAATAACCTGGCGTATGTAAAAGTCGATCATTCTTCACAGATGATGGTATGTTTGGACAGAAGACGAGTTCTTTATTAAACTCATAAAAAAACAATAGAATATAAAATGCCACAATTTAATCATAACACCTCATTATGTGCCGCTCAAGTATAAGGTGCTTTCCGTGCCATCAGTGCTATAACATGCACGTCTCTTTCCATTAAAAAATAATGGCGTGCGGTGGCTGGGATATAGGCCTACATAAACCTAACAACATACGTAGCATGATTTTTGGAATGATTTATCACGAGAGGAAAAAAATTTTTTTTAGTCGCATAACATCAGTTAATGGAAACGCTGTCATTTCGCAATATTTTTTTGTCGACTTTTAGAAAATATCGCAAAAGTTTTGCGCAAATCTGTAGTGGAAACGCGGCTACTGTTTACAAGCTGTTTTACTCGCGTCTTTCTGCGGTTGAAACACTGATTGAGCGATTCGTGACATGATACAGATTTCGGTAAGTTGTACTTTTGAAACTTGAGACTTTGTTTCATATCAAAAGTAACAAAGCACAAAGATTATTGCGATTTATTGGATGGGATTTGCACTACAAATGAAACTGAAAACTGATGACTATGGACGACTAATCGATTCTTGGGATTTAAGAATTGATATTGTTTTGTAAAAATGAGAATCGATTAAAATCGAGAAATCTATATTTTTTTATTCTATGTTAGAGAATTTTTTATTATTAATAATAATAACATGTTTTTTGGGCAATTGATAAAAACTACTATTTGTATTACCATTTTATTTTTAGGGTAATGACAACGTGATATTGGCATTTCATTGATTGACAGCCCTAATTAATAATAGTAATAATAATAACTATTATTATTATTATTATTATTACCATGTTATTTTAGGGTAATTAATGAAAACTGCAACTTAATATTGACATTGGATTTTATTATCAGCCCTAATTAAAATGTATAATAATAATGACTATTATTAATAATAACTATTATTATTATTGGTATTATTATTGTTATTTTAGGTCATTAAATCAAATAAAAATAAATAAATAAACTTAATTGACAGCCTTAATCAAAATAAATAAAATGTCATGTTTCATTATTTATTTATTTTTTTTCAAGTCCCATGAAGATCTAAGATACCCCTTGCCTTTGATTTGTGCTTCCTTTTAACTAATTACAAAAGTTAAAGCATAAAAAAAAAACAACACTGAACAACAGCAATAAACATATTAAAATGATGGCGCAATCAATCATTTTTAGACATTTTTGTTACTTTGTACTTTTAAGATTTCAAATTTGGTACAGATGATATATAGTGTTTTACCATTAAATATATTAACATACTGACGATATACACGATCATAATGAAAGATTTTTTTTAATATGCCCATCGGTTGTGATATCACATTAGGTCTCTCCACGCCAGCTGATCTGAAGCTTGTTTTGCTGTTTTTCTCACAGTGCACACTGCTGATATTCCAGTAGCGAGGACTGATCCTAGATCAGATGGTGGTCTTGCGTTGAGAGCAGGGGTCAGTTCTACAGAGGAGCCGGTGGGTAATGACCCTCCATGTTGCATTATAAGCTAATGGGACTAATTTAGTGGAACGAATGGCTTTAGTCAGCAGAACAGACAAAGCCTTCAGATGCGGCAGATACAACTCTTAACCAAAGCAAATGGCGAGTTCCACTCATGGTTTCAAGCAGCTATTAGACTCGAGAGCTTATTTACAGGTTCAGACTTGTCACACTGGCCATGTGGGGGGAATTAGAGAGATGAGACGTACGGTAGCACTACGCCAGAATCGCCTGTAGAGGAATTTTCTAGCATTTATTCAAGGTTGTTTTGCAGGTCTGACTCTTTCAGGAGCCTTGTTTAATGAAGTAAAAATTATGTATATTTTCTCCATTTAGTGAACTTGACTTTTAATGGGTTTGAGGACAGACTTCATATAAATTGTAAAGTGATATTTGCTTCTGCAGAAGCCAAAAGTGTGTTTTTTTTTTTAAATGTGTTTTGATTCTTGATGAAAAATGACACTACAGATAATTCTAAAGAGAGAATCACCAATCAGTTGCTGTTACCATGGAAACAGAATTAGTAGTAAAAGATCTCACCAGTGACCACCCACTTAAGCATTGAAAATGATGTAATCAAGTCAGACAGAAAGAAGTATCTTAGGCTTGCATTTGTGTGATCAAAAAACAGTAAAATTGTGAAATATTATTACAATTTAAAATGACTTTTCTATTTGAATCTATTTTAAAATTTAATTTATTCCTGTGATGTCAACGCTGAATTTTCAGCACCATTACACCAGTCTTCAGTGTCACATGACCCTTCAGAAATCATTCTAATGATGATTTGATGATTCCTCAATAAACCCCTCTCCGGCGTGATGAGTCCGATCTTTCTAATATTTCGATCTAATATGACCTCTGACCTGTAAAGTTGCCAGAATAATAATCATGACGCTGTTTGTTAATTGGCCAGAGGAGAACTGGCACCCTGACTAAGCCTGGTTTCTCCCAAGGTTTATTTTTCTCCATTATGCCCCTGATGGAGTTTTGGTTCCTTGCCACTGTCGCCTTTGGCTTGGCTTTCTCAGTTGGGGACGCTAAATTTTCAACTAATATCCAAATAAATTTAATTACTAAACTAAATTAACTATATCAACTAAATTACTGATCTGCCCACATTGTCACTGTATGATAGTTGAAATGAGCTGATGACACCATTTTCTCCAGAGCGTCTGTACAGCCGAATCAAATTCTGTTGCATTATTTTCCTGTTTAACACCGTGAAGCTGCTTTGAAACAATCTGCATTGTAAAAAGCGCTATATAAATAAAGTTGCCTTGACTTGACGCCGGAAAAACATTTATTATTATCAATGTAGAAAATAGTTGTGTTGCTTAATGTTTTAGTGGACACTGTGATATTTTCAAAAGTTCAAAAGAACAGCATTTATTTGAAATATAAATCGTGTGTAACATTATAAATGTTTTTACTGTCACTGTTGATCAATGTAATCCATCTATGCTGATTAAAAGAGAACAAAAAACATACTCTCTCCAAACTTTTGAACAGTATATCTAAGCATTTTACAATACACTTTAAATTTTGTTTTCATACTTACAATAAAGACTTGTATAAGTCTAATATACCATTGTTTTTGCTTCATGGGATCATTGCATTTGTCTTTTTTCTCTCATTTATAAATACCTTTTTGCTTTGAATCAGAATTTTCATTGTTATTCATCCTGGTTGGTTTAAACTCTATTGAATCATTTTTAAATACCTATGGAAAAAATAAATAGTAAAAATACTTCTGGAACCAGTTCTTGTGCTCTATATTCATTATGGTGATACAATCATGTGGTTTCTTTGTATTAACCTTTGAAATCTAGAAAATGTTCGTATCAGTATTTTAATAAGGTCAAAAGTTGTATGTTGTAGTGACGTCTTCATGTGTTAGCTAGTAAATAACACAAAACGAAATGACAGTGTAATATAGCTCATTAGCTTAAGTGTGGACTGTTTCCAAGCAACACAATGATCAAAGTTCACTCTTGTAGCAACTTGAATATTAATGTTGAATTCAGTTGACGTGCGGTCACAGGTGTGAGCAGCTGGCTATAGCATAAACGTGGCGCATCCAGTCAGATTTTAGAGCTGAAAGTATTCATTTTATAATATGATATATCAAAGCGGTTTTATCTCCAACTGAGGAGCAGCTGTTTGCTGAAAATCATATTTTATAATGGTTGATAAGCTTATGAAGCCCTGGTTCTTCAGACCTTCAGTGGAATGAAGCTGCTGCTGATATCAGTGTGACTCAGTTTCCATTGTTGTGTAAAAGTACCAAAGTAATTCTGGGTGGTATGACGATATTTCATACTGTTTAGTAATGTTACTTGTACTGTTTTGAGGTTTTTTATTTTGAATTTAGGGTGTTATATAATCTCATATGTTAGTATATTTCAATAAACTGGGGCCTGTTGCATTAACACAGTCATTATGTTAAGACTGTGAACTAGTCTGACTTGCAGTTAGCCAAGAGATAATGAGTATTTAAGTTCTCAAATTCATTGTCCTGCAATTCGTGATCAGACTCAAACATGTATGGGCCATCTTAAATAGTGAAATGTGTGTGTGTGTGTGTGTGTTATGCACGGCACGGTTCACGGTTATATCCACCGAGCGGGCTGGCCAATTAATACAAAAATTAACATTCCAATGAATTGCGGGTGGATGAGAGATAGATCATTGTGTTTGTTTGATAAAGACATTTTGCGAGCCCTGTGGGCGAATCATTCCAGTTGCCGTTTCTCCACAATGGAAGTTTTCAAAACAATTCCTCACGTGTACTCATGGGGGAGCCGAAGCTCATTATAATATGCAAAACTGTTATCCAATCATAGCAGTCGGTGTTTACTTCCAAGTCTTCAAGAGCTAGGCTCAAAACCAGGGTAGAAAATAGCCTATTACTTATTCGTTATGATGTTTTGAATGTAAAAACCACACAAAAGTCATAAGTTGACCTCAGACAACAGTATAAAAAAATAAAAAGCCAGTTCATGACCCCACTAAAGCTAGTCAAGTTTTCACTACTAAAAATATTTAAGTTGATAATTTGAACTTAAATGTATGAATTAGCTTACTCAAATATTTGAAGTTATGAGCAACTAAAATGTATGAGTACAAAATAAAGTTTCTGCTTTCTTAAACTTAAATTTTTTTAACTTAAAAAAATTTAACCGATTGCCTCAATTGTTTTGAGTTTGGCCAACTTATTTGGGTTTATGGTGTACGTGACAGTATACTATTAGTGAACATCCTGAATACTTGGAAACTTGGGACACAGAAGGTGGATTCCCGACTTAAGTAAGCATGCAATTTGAAAAGACACACAAAAGCGGCTAAACACCCTTGCTGAAGAGTGGGTTTGCTCAGAGTGACTGATAATTACCTGTTATCTTGATTGATGAGCTAGGTGTCCAAAAGAAAGAAAGAGTTTGTGTGATGGCCAGAGGTTGAGAACAGTTCAAGTTTACCTGCCTTGAATTCTGTCTGTAATATCTGCAACAGAAAAAAAAGAATACTTATGAACAGGTTCCATACAATAACCCCATTCTCCATTGTTCCAGGCAGTGTTGTTATATTTCTGGCACCAGTCAGGCTGCTCAAACAAATACTATAGTGCAGGAATTACACACAATGCCTTTAAAGACAATTAGTAGAAATATAGGCCGAAACTTGAATTATCTGCCACTAATGTATTGGATTGTGAAACACTGGTGTTTTAAAAGTGAGAAGGATTTGGGATGTCATCTGAAACATTTTCAGCAAGTTTTATGATTTTGAATACTTTGCAACAGTGAAACATGTTCCAGACTAACATGTAGTAAGAATGTTAATGGGGTCCATTTTGATTATGGTGACTTTAAAGGATTAGTTCACCCAAAAATGAAAATTAGCCCATAATTTACTCACCCTCAAGCCATCCTTGGTGTAAATGACTTTCTTCTTTCAGACGAATACAATCTGAGTTATATTTAAAAAAAAAAATTCCTGGCTCTTCCAAGCTTTATAAGCTTTATTTCCTCCACTTGAGGCAGGAACTCTCCACCAACCTGAAGTGGACAAGCCACCCTTTTCGGACTGAGAACCATGGCCTCGGACTTGGAGGTGCTGAATATCATCCCAGCCAATTCACACTCGGCTGCAAACCATCCCAGTGCACGCTGAAGGTCCTGGTCTGAAGAGGCACACACGACAACATCATCCGCAAAAAGCAGTGACAAAATCACGTGGTCCCCAAACTGGACACTCTCCAGCCCTTGGCTGCGCCTTGCCGGTGACAAAGGGCAGCCCTGTCGGAGTCCAACATGCACTGGGAACAAGTCTGACTTACTGCCGGCAATGTGGACCAAGCTCTTGCTCCCGTCGTACAGGGACCCGAACACCATACTCACAGAGCCCCTCCACAGGACGGCACAAGGAACACAGTCAAATGCCTTCTCCAAATCCACAAAGCACATGTGGATTGGTTGGGCAAACTCCCATGAACCCTCCAGCACCCTGGAGACGGTATAGAGCTGGTCCAGTGTTCTACGACCGGGACGAAAACCAGACTGTTCCTCCTGAATCCGAGGTTCCACTTTCGGCTCTCCAGTACCCTGGCATAGACTTTCCCGGGAGGCTGAGAAGTGTGATCCCCCTGTAGTTGGAACACACTCTCCGGTCCCCCTTCTTGAAAAGAGGGACCACCACCCCGGTCTGCCAGTCCAGAGGTACTGTCCCCAAGCGCCACACGATGCTGCAGAAGCGTGTCAGCAAGACAGCCCCACAACATCCAGAGACTTGAGGTACTCAGGGTGGATCTCATCCACCTCTGGTGCCTTGCCACCAAGGAGCTTTTTAACCACCTCGGTGACTTCCGCTTGGGTGATGGACGAGTCCACCTCCGAGCCCTCGGCCACTGCTTCCTCAATGGACATTTTTGCCCCCTCCTTGAACTGTCACCTTATCATGGTGGAGGGGTTTGAGTCCCCGGAAATAAATGTTTCTTGAGCAGCAAATCATCATATTAGAATGATTTCTGAAGGATCAAGTGACACTGAAGACTGGAGCAATGATAATGAAAATTCAGCTATGCATCACAAAAATAAATTGCATTTTAAAATATAAAGCACGCACTTAGAATGAACATTATAATCATCTTGGACACTAGTATAGTTATTGTTATAGTTTATGTTCTTGGTGTGAACTGGACAGTGATTAAATCACTAGAGAGTCTCTTCTGTTGGTTTTGTTTCTATTCGACAACTGTATCAGAAGGCGGATCACATGAGCTCCTCTAGCTTCAGTCCTATCACTGCTCATTTGCATACACTTAAACTCTGCTCAACTTTGTTGCATCGCCAGCAGTCACCTTCACTCATGTTGCTTCAAATCACCTGCTATTTTTCTGCCATGCTTGACAGATGTAATTTTGAAATATTGCACATTTTCCAAAGAGTCCCAGAGGTTTTTTCCCCTTTTTGCTCTGATGTAGCACAGTGACAAAGATTTCCACTAATACTCCGTATAAAAAGCAGAACACACACCCTCACACGAAATCATTCAGGAAACAGCCTGCTTTGTTGTTTATTTCCAGAGGTCCTATTTCTATATTTTATGTTGAACGGCACCCGTTTGTTATTCAATAAAAGAAAACACACATACACCATAAAATCCACCTCATGGCACAGTAGGAACGTTAGACAGGCCAGAGGGAGATGCTGCATGAATTATGGATAAGGCTACAGAGTGGTGTCTGACGCAAAGGCTCATGGGTAAAATGATTGAGTTGCATGCCTACTGTAAGGAGAGCCAAGTGGGTTTTGGTTGTGTGTGTATGTGAATATGTCAAGCTGCATCTCAATATCATCTCATAAAATCCCGGTCACTGTTAAACTAATAGACTTACATAATGTTGAACCAGAGTGAAAACACATTGAGTGATCCTATGTCGAAGTCACATATTAAAGGGATAGTTCACCCAAAAATGAACATTATGTCGTCATTTACTCACGCTCATGTCTTTTTTTGATTCTTTCGTTTGATTTTTTTGTTCTGTGGAACATAAAAGAAGATTTTTCAAAGAAGTTTGTTTTCATTGTCAAGCTCCAAAAATCATAAAAAGCACTATAAATGTCTATTCCAAGTCATTTCAAATCATTTAATAACTCTGTGGGTTTTTTTTACAAAGTTGATCAAATAGTTGATAATTGATACATCTTTTAAGAACTCCATTTCAATATGCACATATTCATATTTGCAATCTGCATTCAGGTTTTAAAAAGTGCACCAGGTTTGGTGTCAATAGCACAAAACAATGTTGGTTCTTGACTTCTGTTCCTCACACAAATCTGTTATGTGGCTCAAAGGAACACGCCGACTTTTTGGGATTTTAGCTTATTCACCGTATCCCCCGGAGTTAGATAAGTCCATACATACCATTCTCATCTCCGTGCGTGCCATAACTCTCTCTGACGCACCCACCGCTAGCCTAGCTTAGCACAAAGACTGGAGGCAAACGGCTCTTTGACTATCTCATTCCTGTGTATTAATCAAGGAACTTTGCTGCCGTACCATGGGTGCAGTGGTGCAATGATATTATGAAGCGCCTGAAAATAGTCCCCAGCACGCTTTCTGTGAAAGCAGGTTGTCGCATTGGTTATGTTGACGGAAGTTAGCCTATTTTCAGACGCATTGCGCCGCTGCACCCATGGTACGGCAGCAAAAGTTCCTTGATTACCACGCAGGAATGAGAGTATAGTTCCTAGCCATATCGGTCAATAAAATCGCAACTTTTAATTTTCCGTCGGTCTTTGTACACGATGTAACTATACACATCACAACATGTAAATAGGAAAATGTTGGCGTTATTTTGTCACTTATTGAGCAGTAGGCTAGCTGGAGCCATTTGCCTCCGGTCTTTGTGCTAGGCTAGGCTAGCGGTGGGTGCGTCAGACAGAGTTATGGCAATAAAAATATTGACCCTATACTTAAAAAAATATTTTGTTTTTTTTTAAATATATGTTGTTCTTTTGATATATCAAATAATTCTTAAAATAAAATCTATCAGGGTTTCCACAAAAATATTAAGCTGCACAACATTAATCAGAAATGTTTCTTGAGCAGCAAATCAGCATCTTAGAATAATTTCTGATGGATCATGTGACCCTGAAGACTGGAGTGATGATGCTGAAAATTCAGCTTTGATATCACAGGAATAAATTAAATTTTCAAATTCAAATAGATCAGTTATTTTAAATTGTAATAATGTTGCATAATATTACTGTTTTACTGCTTTTTCGATCAAATAAATCACATTAAAGATCACATAAAAAAAATTATGCAAAAGTATTAACTACTTTTATGACATTATGGTGCTATTTTTTTGCGGGGTTTAGAGCAGTTTTGGGGTCTTCAGCGTCTGTGGTCACGCTGACTTGGCGCTCGGCTCACCGTTGCAGCAGATGCCGCTTTTCTCTCCGCTCCACAAAAGCTTTTTCCCTCCTTTTTCTTTAGTATACTCTTAAAGCCCTGAGGGACCGCAGCCGTGACCCTCACCTCAACGAGCCAGGCTTGTATTTCGCTTCTGCGTATGGATTGTTCTAGACCCTCTCTAGTGATTCATTAGAAACAGCTAGGAGTATGCTGAGACAATCGGCAGCTAATGCGTTTCCCAGAGCTCCTGCGCAACAATCCCCTCGTCTTTTCTTCCCTGCATTTTCCTTCTTTTTTTTTTCTCCGCTCTTAAAGAGCATTTAGAGAGTTGAGCGGAGGTCCCACTGTGAGGCAGAGAACAGCTTGGCTGCTGAGGATGTTAACAGGCTGTTGGACGTCTCAGTGGTTGTGTGGAGGTGGTGTTTCCCCATGGTTCTGTGCCAGACTGGTGGCCCCCGTTGGCAGTGCCCGCTTAAAGGCCACGTAATATGCTGTAGGTGCTTGGAAGTCAGAGGCTAAATGCCAGCTGAAGTGTGCCAGGGCTGATGGACTCGCTGCTTTGTCCATGAGTAGGCTATTTGACAGTTATATCTACTGTGAGTCGTTTTGTGTTGTATATCCAGATTAAAAACTTAAAAAAAGGAGGGTACATTCAGAAGATACATACAAACACTACTGTTCAAAAATTGGGGGTTGGCAAGATTTTTTTTTAAAGCTCTTATGTTCATCAAGGCTGCATTTATTTGATCAAAAATACAGTAAAAACAGCAATATTGTGAAATATTATTGCTATTTAAAATAACCGTTTTCTATTGTAATTTTATTTCAAATGTAAAATATTTATTTGATGGCAAAGCTGAATTTTCAGCATCATTAGCATACACATGATCCTTTATTTTGTTTGTCCACTTTAAACATTGTATAACTATATGTAGCTTTGCAACTGCATGTCAGTATTAGTTGACTGTTAAGTTAAGTTTAGTAGAATAAGTTGACATGTTTTGCAAAGTACTTAGATGTCTGACGGGGGATCATGTGTTCGCAGATATTAAAAAGACAGTCTTCTAATACTCTAATGACTGTTAGATGACATAGTTGCAAAGTTACTTATAGTTAGTAGAATGTCTAAAGTGGACTGTCGAAACTATTGGTTACCTGATACAGTGCATCCGGAAAGTATTCACAGCGCTTCACTTTTTCTACATTTTTGTTATGTTGCAGCCTTGTTTCAAAATGATTAAATTCATTATTTTCCTCAAAATTCTACAAAGAATACCCCATAATGACAACATGAAAGAAGTTTGTTTAAAATCTTTGCAAATTTATTAAAAATAAAAAACGAAAAAAATCACATATAAGTATTCACAGCCTTTACCATGATTCTCAAAATTGAGCTCAGGTGCATCCTGTTTCCACTGATCACCCTTGAGATGTTTCTACAACTTGATTTAAGTCCACCTGTGGTAAATTCAGTTGATTGGGCATGATTTGGAAAGGCATATAATCCTGTAAGGTCCCACAGTTAACAGTGCATGTCAGAGCACAAACTAAGCTATGAAATCAAAGGAACTGTCTGTAGACCTTCGAGACAGGATTGTATCGAGATGCAGATCTGGGGATGGGTACAGAAAAAATGATGCAGCATTGAAGGTCCCAATGAACACAATGGCCTCCACCATCCGTAAATGGAAGAAGTTTAGAACCACCAGGACTCTTCCTAGAGCTGGCCCCTGGCCAAAACTGAGCGATGTGGCCAGATGGAAGCCACTGTTCTGTAAAAGGCACATGACAGCCCATCTGGAGTTTGCCAAAAGGCACCTGAAGGACTCTCGGACCATGAGAAACAAAATTCTCTGGTCTGATTAAACAAAAATGTAACTCTTTGGCCTGAATAGCATGCGTCATGTCTGGAGGAAACCAGGCTCTGCTCATCACCTGGCCAACACCATCCCTACAGTGAAGCATGATGGTGGCAGCATCATGCTGTGGGGATGTTTTTCAGCAGCAGGAACTGGGAGACTAGTCAGGATTGAGGGAAAGATGAATGCAGCAATGTATAGAGACATTCTTGATGAAAACCTGCTCCAGAGCGCTCTGGACCTCAGACTGGGCCGAAGGTTCATCTTCAAACAGGACAACAACCCTAGGCACACAGCCAAGATAAGAAAGGAGTGGCTATGGGACAACTCTGTGAATGTCCTTGAGTGGCCCTGCCAGAGCCCAGACTTAAACCCAATTGAACATCTCTTGAGAGATCTGAATATGGCTGTGCACTGACGCTCCCCATCCAACCTGATGGAGCTTGAGAGGTCCTGCAAAGAAGGATTGGAGAAACTGCCCAAAAATAGGTGTTCCAAGCTTGTATCCTACTCAAAGACTTGAGGCTGTAATTGGTGCCAAAGGTGCTTCAACAAAGTATTGAGCAAAGGCTGTGAATACTTATGTACATGTGAATTTTCAGGGGTGTTTTTTTTAAAATAAATTTGCAAAGATTTCAAACAAACTTTTCATGTTCTCATTATGAGGTATTGCTTGTAGAAGTTTGAGGAAAATATTGAATTTAATCCATTTTGGAATAAGGCCATAACAAAAGAAAAAGTGCAGTGAATACTTTCCGGAAGCACTGTATGCTGATTTGATGCTCAAGTTACATTGATCATCAATGTTGAAAACAGTTGTTCTGCTTAATATTTTTGTGGAAACTGATACATTTTATTTTCTGGATTCCTTCATGAAAAGAAAGTTCAAAAGAACAGCATTTATTTGAAATTGAAATCTTTCATAACAACATGAATGTCTTTATTGTAACTTTTAATCAATTTAATACAAAATTGTTGACTTTTGAACTGTAGTGTATTTTTGTTTACTGTCTAAATACCCTTTGAAAAAAAAACCTTAGGATGCTGTTTTTGTGCCATGTCTCAGCTGTATTTCTGGGTGAAATGGGATATTCAAGAAGGGAAAATGTAGGGCAGGACTAGATTTTATCCATCATGAATTGAATTGATTGTGAGAAGTGGGCGTAATGTACTAGAATAGAGGCTGGTGGCTGAAGAGCTGAAGTACTTGTACATTTTATTACATTTTGATAAAAGACTATGAAAGCACTTTAAAAAAAAATGGAATGTTGCAAACGGATCAGCCGTGCCTAATAAAACCAGGAACATGCATCAGAAAGTAAACAAGGTCAATGATGACCCTTATGAAAAAGACATTCATTCAAGTGTACTATTAGTATACTTCTTTTAACCTAAAAAATAAGAAAGTATACTTTCAGTCTACTTTTTATGTACTTCTCAGAAATATACCTAAAATTGCACTTAAGTATACTTGACTTATACGGACAGAAAGGTCTAAGTATATTTGGACTATACATGTACTCAATCTTTTGATCGAGATATACTTAGAATACTTAATTATACTTTTAAGTATACTTGGATTGTAGTTGTGTTTAATCTTTTGATTGAGTAACCTATTAAATACATTTTCTCACATAGTTTTACATACTGTCTTATAAACGTACATTGTTTGAAAATATTGATTTATAAAGAAAACAGATTTGTTACTAATTCTGAGTATCTGAATTTTTTGTGCTAGTCCACTGGTAGTGTAGGAATTTACTTCAAATCTACTTTCCCCGCCATTTTCCGGCCACATGTTTTCACTGTTGTACAGTATGGGGCGCTAAAAATGTTGCTTTTTTAATGAAACTTACCCACAATTTAAGTGTCGATAAAAAGGATGCATGAAGCTAGAATACAATTATTTTGACAATTATCTATTCAGGCTTTGTTGGTCCCATGATGCTGATCATAAGCTTTCTCTGTCAACTCAGGCTTTGATCCTGAGTTTAGGAGTTTAGATGTGACATCAGCAGTGAACAGCCAATCACAGGCTGTGGATCAGTGAAACAGAGATTCATTTCTCTCTTCTGCAGAATATTACATGATTGAATTTAAACAAATTTACACAGGAAGAAGAAAAGAGCTGTCTATAAAAGAGGACAACTTAAAGAAAAATCTTATTACATCAATGCAAGTAAAAGTTATGAAGTTAGTTGATATATAGAGAGAACTGAACATAAATCATTCAAAAGTATTATTATTATTATAAATAAGCACTGTTAAAAGCCAGACGCTTTAGTCTTTAAAAACCATTTGCTATGTAGTGACCTTTAATTTGGAGTAGAAAAAGGGGGAGGGAGTGACTTTATTACATCAGAGGTGTGCTCACTGCTGATTGGTCCAATTTCAGTTTGAGATCTATTATCCAGAACATAACCTGCCCTGGAGCAGGTTAGCCGTGGAGCGTAAGTTACTATGGAGATGAACACTGCTAAAAGCCAAACCACTTAAATGGTACCAAAAACCCAGGATTGGCACAAACTAAGTATAAACATATCTGGCTAGCCAGCTAAACAGGCATCATGGTATAGGCCTCAGGTACAACCTTTTTGGACCAAACTGTTGTTAAACTAGCAAAAGTGGATTCAGGCACGTCCTAAGTGCACCTGCGCCATGCGCTTCAGACCGTGCGCTCAGATCGTTAAAATAGGGCCAAGAAAGTTCAAAAATATTATATAAATTGTAAACTATAAGTATTATGTTATGTTCGCTTAAAAAAACGAATAGGTTTACAACTAGTTCATTGATATTGCTTACTACATAAAGTATACTTAAAAAATATACTTGAACATTACTTAAGTATACTTCATAAAATGAACTTGAAGTTTACTACTTTTTGTAAGGGGATGTCATTTTGACTTTTGAAAGCTCAAGCTAAGAGACGAAACAGAGCAACTTCCTTAAAGAGTCTCAACATCAAACATACATTTACACTAAATACAACCAATAATAATGTATTCCTGTGATGCAAAGCCCAATTTTCTCCATTCTTCAGTGTGTCACATGATCCTTCAAAAATCATTCTAATATGTGACCCTGGACCACAAAACCAGGCATAAGTCGCAGGGTTATATTTGTGGCAGTAGCCAACAATACATTGTATGGGTCAAAATTATGTTCCATGAAGATATTTAGTAAATTTCCTACCATAATATATATGTATATAAATGTATTATTATTAGTAGTAGCAGTAATATGCATTGATAAAGACTTAATTTGGACAAATTTAAAGGCGATTTTCTCAATATTTAGATTTTTTTATACCCTCAGATTCCAGATTTTCAAATAGTTGTATCTCTGCCAAATATTGTCCTATCCTAACAAACCATACATCAATGGAAAGTTTGTTTATTCAGCTTATTCAGATGATGTATAAATCTAAATAAATAAAAAAAATTGTGTTCCATGGTCAAAAATGCTGATTTGATGCTCAAAAAACATTTCTTATTATCCATGTTGAAAACAGTTAAACCCGAGCGAGTGATGCTCGTCGCCACAAACGCAGCTGAATGCGTGACATTGTGCGGAAGGGATGACTTCATTCCTGCGTGTGGAGATGCTGTTTTAATGGCCCAGGGCAGCGAGCGGCTCATGAGATCACTGGATCTCTCCAGGAGCTGTGAAGCCACATTACCAGCAGACTCGATTTGTCATAAAAAATAAGCCGTTTCCTTTAGCAGTCATGTGTTTTCTCTGGCAGAGCCATTATGGCTTTGGCTGCCTGCCCAGCCTCATTTAAAGCTTCTTGTTGTGTCAGCCGTCCCTTCAGTGCTTGAACACAGGCCTCTGATGCCCGGCAGAATGACACGCGCCACACTTTGAACCCCAGTCGTAGTGACTTATGGGTGTGCGCAAAACATTTATGAACATGCGCTGTATTGACTACCAAAAATAATGGTTTCCTCTTCTATATTTCATTTTTTGCTCTATAGATTTATGCTTATATATTGGGCAGATGCTCCAACATTGACTTATAGTGCTTTCAAGCTATCATTTTTGTCCCCACTTGAAATCTCTGGGAATTGAGCTACGGTAATGTTCTTGAGTTATATTGTTCTTTGGGGGTTAAAAAGTTCCTGGTGTAACACTAAAGACTTTAGATCATAGTATTGGTTCAGGTGTCATCCATCAACAAAGGAAAAGCAAAGTCTTTCTGGTTTTCTTGAAGCACAGATGGTTTTCTAAGGAACTTGGGTGAATAGCACCTAAAAATGCTAATTGGCATTATTAACTCATCCTCATGTCATTTCAAACCTGTAGGCAGTCTTATTCCCTTTAATGACCACTTGCACCATTCAAATGTTTGAGGTCAGTAATTTAATATGTGTGTGTGGGCGTGCGTGCGTGCGTGCGTGCGTGTGTGTGTGTGTACATGTTATTCTATCCCAGTGGTATGGCAAGCTGCTTTGACTTTTATTCATTCACAGGATATGAATTCTTGATATCAACAAATAAATTTTCACTGGTTAAAACTCTAACTCTTGATATCAGTAATTGTATTTTCACTAGTGAAATGTCACCATAGGCCATATATACACCATATATTTGTTTAAAGCATAGGCTAAATTAAAATAACGTTATTAACCGGTATTTTTTCAAATCAAACCGTTTTCGGAACAGGAATGTTTAATGAGGAACGCAAAAACGGAAACGCTATAATATCGATTCTGCTCGGAGTGAACCGATTGATATTTTTTTCCGTTTTTAAGCCCTGGTTGATATCAAGAATTCATATCCTGTGACTAAATAAAAGTAAAAACAGCTTGCCATACAGTGGGGACTTCAATCTGAATGCACACAGAATCATGGGGACTCGTGTTACCGTGGACACCTAAATTGAGGTCCCCATGAGGAAACAAGCTTATAAATCATACAGAATACGTTTTTTTGACAATGTAAGAATGCAGAAAGTATACAGTTTGTACTGTACAAAGATGGTGAACCAGACGTGTGTGTGCGTGTGTAGTACTGAGAAACACAACATGCAGGCCAACACTACGCTTAGTCCTGTGCTGACAGCAGGTTTGCTTCTCTAATTCAAAACTCACCCTTGTCATAAAACATAATAAGAGACTGGCAAGAGATCCGTTTGGCTGATTTTATGTGGACGTTAATGATTTCCATGCCATTACAAATAAAAAACAATGCTTCCAGTGTCTGCAGGAGCTGTCTGCATGTGATGTATTATGAAGCTTTAGCACATTCAGGTCCTATTGGACAGGCCTGGCATGTCAGCCGACTCAAACATCCCGATGTTTCTTTACACTGACCTGAAACACCCATTTTCTATTTTTTTAAGCAAGTTGCACATAAATGGGAAACTTCTCCTTTAAATGCTCTAAGGCATCATGTCAGATTGATTAGAATATTCATCTGTCAGCTCTTAATCACTGATCTCATTTGTCCTGGATGACACAGGACATCCATGTTTTTTATTATAGTGTTTCAGGATTTTGAATGCATAAGCGGTTTCCCGTCTCACCCTCAGAAACTCATCATGAAACCATCATCTGCTTAAGAAAACATACCATCTTAAATGTTGCTTTCTCGGGCTCAAATGAGGCATAATCCTGGACCGTCAGGCGTTTTCATGGTTATTCACCACTGAAATTGGATTTTGGTTAAATACATAATCTCTGCTGAACAGTAGTGACTTTCACAGTATTCTTTGTACTTTCTCTCAAGGGCATGCATTTTAATTCAACAGGTGGATCTTATAGTTTGTGTTTATAGATTCTGCTTAAAATTAACCTTGTGAATGTTTAATTCTTTTTGCTATATTTAGTGTCATTGATTGTTTAATAATAAATTGTAAAATTGTAAAATACATTAAAATGTAAAAGTCACAATATTTCACAATTAAGTTTTTAAGAGAATTCTTTCAAAAAAAATCTCACCAACCCCAAATTTTTGGAATGGCAGTGTGTGTATTCATCGAATTTTTAATCCTGGAGTTTTTATACTGGATGAACAAGACAAAACGTTAATAACATACATGCTCAGCATCTCTTCATTACGTTTGATTTTCTATTGAATTTATTTTTTTTGGCTTGAATTTTATACATATTTTTGTAATATACTTAATATTGTAGTCCAATTTCCCACTTTTTTTTTAATTTGTAAGTTTTCATTCTTTTGTATAAATGTAATGATATGGAGATGAGAACATTTTGCCTTAGATTTGATTCATTTGTTTACTATTACATAGTAATTAGTATTTTTTCAGTCACTTCAGAATTGAAGTAATTTAAATGTAAGGATACTCTTCATTATATATTTGTATTGTACTTGTGCAGCTGTAGTTGTAGTCTGTAGTCTTAGACTGACTTATCATCTTAGATGTGTTACTGATTAATAATGAAATCATCCCTGCTGAGGGTTTGCACAGTCCTCTGTAGTCGTGACTTCACTTTAATGTCACTACATTACTCACTTTACACTGCATCAGCAGGGATGTTCACCTCATTGAGATAAGATAAAAGCACCGTCCCAAACCTCCCTATAACACATAGACAAGGAAAAACTCCCTGATCTCTGCCTCGAGAAAGTATATACTTTGTGTATTTGTACCAATGTCTAGAGAGAGTCCGTTGTAGTGTTGATATATGCATAACACAATTTAATGACGTCAAATGAGACATACAAAAATTATCAGATGTTTTTTTTAATTTTTTTTATTAGAAATTATTGAATTGTTAAATTATTTATAAATATTTATTATTTATTAATGCATTTCTTTTTAATATAGTGACTATCGTAACAGACAAAAAAATTGTTTAGTCTGAACCAGGCATAATATAGTTATCTTTACAGTTATCGTTCTTGGTGTGAAGGGGCCTTAAAGGGTTAGTTCACCCAAAAATGAAAATTCTGTCATTAATTACTCACCCTCATGTCGTTCGACACCCGTAAGACCTCCGTTCATATTCGGAACACAAATTAAGATATTTTAGTTGAAAGCTGATGGCTGAGAAAGGCTTCAGACAGGCCTCCATTGGCATTCAGTACATTTACACTCCCAAGACCCATAAAAGGCACTTAAAACGTCGTTACAAAGTCCATCTCACCACAGTGGCTCTACAATAATTTTACGATGCGACGACAATAGTTTTTGTGCGCAAAAAAAAATCAAAATAACACCTTTATCCAACTTGTTATTGTCTTCCGTGTATGCCTCCACGACGCATGCGCGAGAATATGACGTAGCGCCAGCGTTCGGGAATCCATGAAATAAACACTTTAGCCCGATTTTGAGAACTACGCCGAGACCTAAAGCACGATCAATGTAGAATCCAACAGCTTAGACACGCGCGTCTTCCTCTGCTTGTAAACAAATCGCTTCTGGGTCATGTGTCCGAACGCCGGATCTGCGTCATATTCTCGCGCATGCGTCGTGGAGGCACACACAGAAGACAAGAACAAGTTGGATAAAGGTGTTATTTTGATTTTTTTTTTGCGCACAAAAACTATTGTCGTCGCATCGTAAAATTATTGTAGAGCCACTGTGGTGAGATGGACTTTGTAACGACGTTTTTAGTGCCTTTTATGGGTCTTGGGAGTGTAAATGTACTGAATGCCAATGGAGGCCTATCTGAAGCCTTTCTCAGCCATCAGCTTTCAACAAAAATATCTTCATTTGTGTTCCGAATATGAACGGAGGTCTTACGGGTGTCGAACGACATGAGGGTGAGTAATTAATGACAGAATTTTCATTTTGGGGTGAACTAACCCTTTAAGTCTCGAGTTTTTTCTCATCTCTTTGGCTAATAATACTTTTTTCTTGTTTTAGGCATAAATCTAGCAACCCTTTAGCAAGGGTTATGCTAAAAATGTATATACATGTGAAACTTATTAAGAAGTTTTTTTTTTTAAACTGTCAGTCCACAAAATGAATCGTTTACTGAATACTAAAGAGAAAGTCAACTCTTATTTACATTTTCCTTGTGAAGGAGCATTTTCGGAGTCTGTTTTTCGGAGCTCTATAAGTCCAGAGGTGGGCCGCTGATCGTTATCGAGCATAAATGCCTCAGTTTTCAAGCCATTCCCTCTTCCTTTCGACCTGGCTTTTTGTGCCTTTCCCCTTTAAATTGAATTTTAAACCCATTCGCTCTGATTCGATTTAGGACGCTAAGCGAGCTGTGGGCACTTCTTTTCTCCTCTCCCCATTTCGAGCACCTCCAGCTTACCGTTTAATCTGTAATCAATTTGTTTGCAGTGTGTACAATGATCAGTGTGCGTGCGTGTGTGAGTTTTACAGAAGTAATTATGCCACAGAGGTCGCCAACGCCGCGCTCCAGATTAATGCACACTAGAATTAAACAAACTAGGCTCATGGGCCAATTATGTAGGCAGAGAAAACGCGAGGGGAGCCATAATTTCCATCCACTATGTCTTCCACCTCGTAGTTCTTATTTGTGTCAGATACCCCCTTCATTTCTTTTATTTATTCTCTCTTTTTCTTTCTTTCTTTTTTTTAGGAGGGCCAATTCCATTTGTACGCCCACACATTCGTATCCCATGAATCCCTTCGGCGGTATAGAGAGTGCCGCTGCATTAGTCACATTTGCTCGCTATAGGAGCCGTCTGAACATTTTAAAAGAGTGAATGACTCTCGGCCATAAGTAATTACTAACCTCTAATCACCAAGCGAAAAGTAGCATGGTAAAAAAATAGTGTTTTTTCTTTAAGTGTTTAGGTACTAGTACTGCAATCTATTGTTCCATCTATCCATCCAACCATTATGTCTGTCTGTCTGTCAATATGTCTGTCTGTCTGTATGTCTGTGTGGATTATTGCATATAAACTCACACTGTGTTTTTGTGCTGTGCTAAATAGTGCAATAAAAAAAGAAGAATATTTTCAGTTATTATAATACTGTGTGGAAGCAAACCGAGAGAGATTAATGATGTTTCTCTGGCAAACAGCAGCTATAGCACCACAGAAGTACAAAGTGTTCATGATTGTAGTGCTGAGGGAGAAACTGCATGTGTAGAGAGAGAGAGAGAGAGAGAGAGAGAGAGAGAGAGAGAGAGAGAGAGAGAGAGAGAGAGAGACTGGGACTTTCCACCTATGTCTGCTCCTCTATTCATGTCTCTCTCTCTCATCCATTTTCCCATGTTCTGAGTCCTTGTCATCTATAATTGGAGTCTAGATGCCCAAAGTTCACTGTCTGTGATTAACACTTGACTGTTTGAATTTATGCTATTCAGAGAATTTTTTTTTTTTTAAATATATGTTTTTTGTGTTATACTTATAGTGGGGTCCAAGAGTCTGAGACACATTGAAATTCTGGGATTAATAATCTAATTTAAACCTGTCAATAAACAGGAAGTAGTGAGATTTCTAAAAATGTCAGTTTCTAAACACTAATGTTTAAAATGTCTAGGAGGGACATTGTCACTGATCATGTCAACTTCTTTGAACAGATTGTGAAGCGCAAGATGCTCTTATAGGAACATTATGACATCATGCTGGAAAATATGATCATCAGGTTTGTACACATTCATTTTTCATTTCTTTTCACACAGATTGCTAAAAAAATTTCATATAATTTGTAATGAACAATTCTAAATAGTGGTCTCAGACTTTTGGACCTTATTATATACAGTATCCAGGGCTCGACATTAACGCTTGTCCCCTCGTCCGGGACAAGTGGATTTTTTGAAGGGGCAAGTGAAAGAGAATTTTACTTGCCCGACAGGACAAGTATCCTGATTAAAACGTCATAAATAACTAGGGAATCACCAAAATGCAAGAATGGTTCTGCATTCATTTAGTGTAATTGGCGATCGATAGTGGATAATAATATATAATGTATAATGAACTGACGGTAACAAGGTTGCGCTGTTGAGGTTTGCGCCTCTCGAGGAGAAATCACAAAAAATAAGTGCGCCTCTCATTCAAAGAAACTAAGTTAACATAGCCTACACGGTTAAAATGACAAATTGTGTAGTTTTTATATTCATAACATTAAGCAACATCACATAACCAAGAGTGCTGTTTTCCTGAATACCATCTCGACTGAAAATGACACTATGTTTTCATATGAGAGTTCCATAAACAATTAACATTAAGTCACTTACATTTTAGATGCAATATTGACTCTTTTTGTTTGATTTCAGCAGCAAAAATAGTTCCAAACAAAGATCACAGCAGAACCATAACGCATCTCACAGCAACAGTGTGTTACTGAATGATTCAGCATTTCGAATGAATCGGTTGAATCAAAGATTCAATGACCTATTCGTAAACAACTGCCTCATTCTTGAATGAATCATCCATTTGAATGATTCGTTTGAATGAATGACTCAATGACTCACTCATTAAGACAGTCACAGCGCCACCTACTGGCGGTTTAGTTCCATCTTTCCAACGCATCTTATTTGTATATTCAAACATATTTAAAACAATCTCATAACATTATTTAATGCAGTTGTAATTTTTGTGTGTGTGTGTGTAAATTATTTTATTTATTTGGTAACAGCCTTATAGTGTCTTATTCTAAATTAATTTCTAAATCAAATTAAAAAAATAAAATGAAAGCTGAAGCATAGCCTATATTTAATAAGATTATGGGAAAAAATGCCCTTTATAAAAGGTCGAAATATCACAAATATGCAGATTTAAATATATGTCAAAGTTGATTGAACACTGGTTAGAATATTGCTTCAGAATAAATTATATTTACAACACAAAAAAATGTTTTCCGGACAAGCACAGTTTATACTCTGACAAGTGAGTGACAGATTTACTTGTCCAAAGGACAAGAACGTGAACTGGCTTAATGTCGAGCCCTGTGTATAAGGCACTTACACTGATGAAAGTCGAGGGAAGGAAAGCGAGGTGGGCTCTTTGTCCGAAAGTGATCTTAAAAGCATTTGGACACTCAAGACAAAGTTTAAAAATGTCAGGCCAGGTCTGAGTGCTAGATTGTGGAGAATGCAACAGTTCGGGTGGGTTGTACAGTTCACATATCCCTTGTAGAATCTGTAATATGTTTAGCTTTTATAACCGTTAAAAAGTTGAAGGTTATTTTATTTTATTTTGAAAATAAAGGTAACATTTCAGTTACACTTTATTTTAAGGTAGTCTGTTTCAGGTGTCAATCTATACTATTTAATTACTGAGTAATATTAATTAACATACATGGTAGGCTTATTATGCATAATTTACTGTTATTACTATAGGCTTAAGTAACATGTAACAAGGACACTGTAAAAAATGG